>JZKD02S0859965.1:520341-576367 GCA_000966675.3 Picea glauca
CTTTATTAATATAGTGGACCTAGTCCACCTTACATTGAATGACCACATTCCCATATATTAAATGACTTCCACTAATAACACATAACTACATTCCCATTGGGTACCTCGCTAGGTATACCACACTGAGGGAGGGTCCCTAAAGGTTGATTAGTTCTTCTGTTAAAAGCTCACAAATTCTGTGTAAATGGGGCAATATGAGGACAACCCAAAGCTTGCCAAGCAAAAGAGGACAAAATGATAATGGATGCACCTTCATCTATCAATGTCTGAGGAATGTCTTGACCACAGACTTGCACTGTAATCTGGAAAGGAATGTGAGAGGGAAGACGAGGTCTAGTTAGCACACCCCAATCAAAATGGATGGCCTCATTACTTGGAGGGGGTTCCACGGGAGAATGAGGAATACCCCTCGACATGGTAGAGTCTGTATCAATGAGAAAAGCATGGGCAGTCTCGGGTTTACTCTCGAGCGGGAGAGGAGGGTCGACTGATGACGAGATCGGATCAACCACTTGGGTTTCATTCTCGAAGTGGAGAATGGGGTCGATGCTTGGAAAATGATCGACCGCTTGGGTTTCACTATCTAACAGGAGAGTGGGATTGACCGAGGATGGGATCGGATCGACCACTTAGTCAACTGGTTCAACTAAGGACGTGACCAGATTGACTACTTCATCAACCAGACTGGCCGACGGGGGAACCAGATTGATCATTCCATCAACTACAAGTGGGTTGAGAGAAAGATTGCGATAAGAAACTGGAAGTTGTGGTGGTGAAATAGTCATATCTTCCAGTAATTTTGAGGCTTTGTCCATACAAGGGCAAAGGTGAGTTTGATGACTTGGCTCTACTTTTCTTCTTCCCAAGGGTATTTTGACTAGTTGACGAGAGGTCATCAACATGTTGTTTAGAGGCTGACGACATGGGTTGGCGAGGGTGTGTAGACCATGATTCTATAACCTTGGATAGACTAGGGTAATATTTAAGAATATGGCTACCCTTACAAAGCCTGCAAGGTTACTTGGTCTTACGGGTTGTTTGGGTGATCTTGACATCATCAACACTCCCAACACAATTAACAGTAGCTGGTTGTTTTCCAACATGTCTGGCAGTGGTTGGAAGTTTGGATCCTTGCTTATTTTTCTTCTTCTTCTTCTTCCTTTTCTTCTTCTTCTTATCCATCTAGGTACTAGCTTCATAGCTTTCACTCGATGAAGAAGATGAAATGGAAGAAGACCTTGCAAGTGGAGAAGGTAAAGAAGATATTACTAGTGAAGAAGGTGAAGGATCAACATGAGGTTGATTTTCTTGGGGGAAAGTGCTTACAACTAAAGCACTAACTACATTCAAGATTACCTGAGTGGAAAACAACCATACCGGTAATCCAATTGTGAGACCTGGAAGGCTCAAAGTAGCAATGTGAGGAGGACCAATGTTTCCATAAGAAGGAAAAAAAAAAGGTTCCCCTAAAGAATGGGTTCCTTCATTGGTCATTTTGGGAACTGACGCCATTAAAACAAATATCCAACCTAGAGGTCGCTAGGGAAAACAAGTAGCACACGCTAAAAATCTAGGAAGCAAGCAAACAAATAAAGCCTTCTCGCAATGAGCACACTAGTTGGTGATGAAATCCAACGTCGCGGGAACAAAGTAAGAAGGGGATGAGATAGAGCGGGTGGAAAATTTATGTTGACGACCATCTTAACGGACTTACACCCTGGTGCAAGATCCCACACATAAACGTGGGTATACCCTCCAAGGAGCTTGAGTGAGTTTGGCCAACGTCGATTCTAGGTACCGTGAAGACTTGCCCCTCCACAGTCACCTTGTGTAAAGACCCTAAAGAGATAGGCCACTAAGGTTACCAAATACTACAGTAATGCCTGGGGAAACAGTCGACAGTCCGATCCATGTGCAAGGGTAGGGTATCTAGCCCAAAATCAACTTGAAAGTCCTCCACTCATCATTGTGGGTATACCTTCAAGAAACCCCCATAATACGCGCAATATCTACACCAAGACCAACAAAGCAGGGTGAGTAACTCTACCAGTCTCAATGTGACCTCGTGATTGACCCTTGTGTTAGAAAGGATTCCCAGGACAAAATGTAATAAGTGGATGTCACCACTCCCTAATGCAAGATTCTATGTTTGTTTGCAGCTTTGGAAAGTTATCTTTCACACCTATTCCAAAGCCCTACAACTAATCTAATGTAGGTTTGCTACCAAAAAATATAAAAATGTCTAATCAATTTTTATAAGAACTTTATTTTTAAGGCTTTTGTTACTCAAAAGGAAGATAGCGTGGACAATATGGTGTTTTGACTGACTTGAAATTTATGCAAAGAGATGAAGATGCAATATTTTCATTTCGATGAAAGCTATGCTACGAGAAGGAGAAAACATTTATCATTCCCATATACACGATGTCCCAAAATTTTAAAACTCATAAATATCAATATCTTCAAGAAATCAAATGCAAGGAAACCCCAATCTAATGTAAAGGAAGAAATTATTTTTTTTCATTTCAAAGAGACACTAAAAGCAATAGAGAACTTCCTCAAAACAAAATCAACCTAAACAAAGTTTCTCTTTTAACACGGTTTATTCAGAAAAAGAAGTATTCTTTCACTAAACAATTCTAAATAAAAACAATGCTTTGTAATAGAAAGACACTCAAAGGAAGAGATCAGGTCTTTCAAAAGAAAACAAAGAAAAAAATAAGGCAAAGATGGTCGAAAGAAAATTCAAATTTTGTTAAGCAGACTGTAATCAGACCCAACAAATCACCCCATAACCATATCACAAATCTGGGCAGGGAAAACCACCAAATACAAATTCTTTCACAATTTCCGTAGGCTGGAAGACTAGCACAGTGAAAAAATCCTTGATCACCGTAGGCCAGATATGGGTAGGGTGTGGCATTTCCACATTGGTCTAAACTGGTAGGGTGCGGAAATCTTAATTCGTCGCACTGTCCCTCAAAGCAGGGTGCGGAAATCCTCCAAAATGGGAAAAATTAAAAATTAAGAAGGTTTTCCAATGAATTTTAATAGTCAGAGAGTCAAGTTGGATCGTCCAGTGACTCAGAAAACAGAAACCAAGCAATCAAAGAAAGAAAACAAGGAAAAACAAATTCCCCATTGGAGTCGCCAATTTTGTTATTGGATAAATTAGTAAATGCGGACATAAACTAATCTCCCTAGATCCACCTAGATCTAGAACAAAACACGACAAGACATGGCACTTTCCCTAGGCTCTAATCATCGAATTTACTACCAAACAAAAGACAAGAGACATACCTTTAAGTGTTGCTTCCTTATGTCTTTGTTGTTCCTGTTTCGCTCCGGTGCTCTTGTGATATTGATCCTACAGTGAGACACAAACCAACCAAAGTGAAAGAAGAGAGAGTATATTCAATGACGACCTATGCATATGATCAAGGAATTATGCAATAGAATAAAGATAATTCTATGGGAAAGAAACATGCCAATGTATTATATTAAATAATAGGAAGAGAGATTACAACCGGATGCCTTGATGTCGTAAGGTTCCTTCCAACGATTCCTTTCTTCCCACACACTTCTTGCTCCAAGGATTCTAAGACAAAACAAAGCTTAAATCCACTCTAACCAAGCTAACAATCTCAAGCCAAATACAAGCTCTAAAACCAACTCCTAACCCTTTCCATGAGAGCTCCTCTCCTTTTATAAGCTGAAGAGGATAAGCTGAGGAGGTTAGGATGATCCCACTAAATCATGAAAGTGAGTAATATCCAAACCATTCGGAGGCCACCTCACCATAGAATATTCCCCTTCTAGAAGCATTGAGAAAATGATCATGTTTCCCACGTACGAAGGCAGTCGCGACCTAGCTATAGTGCATCCTGCGAAAACTCCGCACCCTAGATATAGTGCAGCCTGCAGAAATCAGGCATTTCCGCACCCTAGCTATGGTGCAACCCACGAAAATCCTCCAAAATAGGGCTTTTACAGAGGAAAACACAACTTCTTCTCTCAGGAAAAGTTCTTCTCCCTTCTTTCTTTAGCAATTCAGGCCACTGACCCTTCTGAAGGCAACAAATAGGTTTACATCATTAACGATCATAGGGATGATGAAAATAATGTGTAACATCAGGTTAACCAAATGATTTCCTAGTCAAATAAAGAAAGGGAAATTGACTCAGGTGGAAGGAGTCGACTAATGGTGAATCCAAAATGATTAAGGATGTGTCGGGTTGACCAACAATGAGGAGAATCACTACGAGGGAGAATTTGAGATCCAACCATGAAAGGAAAACCTATGAATGTCGGATTTTGTAGCCAACAGTCGAGTAAAAGGTATGAAGAGTGAAATTGACAACTATGAACGAAAAAAAATGTTTAGAGGGTGAATCATGGTAACCAACAACAAATAATTTTTTTTCTGGAAGGTGAATTAGGTAACATAAAAAGAAGAAAAATGTGTATATTGTTCATGGGTAAATAATAAATGTTTGGGCAACAACATAATGTGAAGTTTGGTCTGTATCCATCCCGTGGGAAAATAAAAATGCCCCAACAATGTCGAAAATGTGATGCACGACCAAATGATAATTGTAGACACCAACAATGACTCAAGAAGGAGGGCCATCAATTTCCAACTTCAGAATGAATGTACACATATGGTTTAAGAGTGGTTGGTCTAGTTTATTGGCTCATGGGAACCATATCAAAGGAAGAATGAGCTCGAATCACAATTGGCATGGATTTATCCTTGCAAAGAAATACACAAACAACTATTAATTTCAGTGCACACCATCTACCATTTAAATTATAGTGAAATCATTTTCACTCATAGACAATGAATATAAATACAATAAACACACAGAGAAAACTCATAATTTACGCTAGAAACCTAAACCAAAAAACCAACATTCTTTTGGCTTCAACCAGGTTCTTTATTATTCAGTAATTGGAAAGTTACATGTTCTCTGGTTCATCTCTATGCTCAACGAAATCTGGGAATCCTATTTACATAATTCAAAACCAAAGAACCCCTCTCTCACCATGGGGAAACATGATATAGGAGAGTGGTTCGACTAGGAGGATAACTAGAAGTTCATGCATCCCAAAACTTCATCTTCTCTCCAGTTTGTTTCTCCTTTTTCTCTTTGTTTGTTTGTTTTTTCTCCCAGGTGGAAAAGGTATCATGAAAGTCTCATTATTTCTTTATGTACAAAAATATACTACTCAACTTTACATACATTACATACAAAAGTGGAAATCAATTGTGATGGCATGGGGCCCTTCACACCAACAAATTGATCTCCTTCATCATCCATAGCCTTAAGTGTTTTATGTTTTGATCATCTTATAGTTTGTGTCGATAACCGATTTCTCTTGTTGGATCCAATTAAGATCACACTTCCCCATTGGGAGGCTTTTGGTCCTCAAACGCTACCAAGGATAGATGAGGGAACTTGCTTTAAATTTGGTTCCTCTCATACCACTTCGATTTCCTTGGAGTTTTTCCTTTGAGACCAATCTGCCACATTTCTTATTGTCCTCTACGATTTTCCCACACCTTGTTCTATAAAACATGTCTTCCTTCAACTCTCCAAGACCACGAGGTTCAAGGTATTGAATAGTAGGAATAACTTGATGTTATTCATCTTCATCCAACATGGAAGGTTCGAACAAATTCAAATATTCCACGTTCATCACTTAATTTATCTACATATAAGAAGGAAGTTTGGTCTTGGAGGCATTCTCATTTTCCTGTTGAATGATGTCAAATTGTCTATATCTAAGGGGCTTGATTTTATTTCCTACTCCTTGAAATAATTCCTTACTAATATAAAGCCACACCTTGTGTCCAATATGGAATTTGTGATCCTCCATGCGTTAATCATGTCAATCTTTGTACAATTACTAGTTCTTCTCAAATTGCTCCTGAATTATGAGATGTATCTACTCGATATTTTCCAGGAATGTGCTTGCATTATCTTCATTGTCTTGTATCCCCACTTCTTCCTTCTTCTATCCATACACAATATCAAATGGTGAAGGAGGTAAATAACCAAAATAGGTCTCGAAAGGAGACTTATTGGTGGAAGAATGAAGGGCCTTATTGTAGGAGCATTGGATGTATAATAGCTTCTCATCCCAAGTATTTGGATGTTACCTATTGTAACCTCTCAACAAATACACTAATGTCTTATTCACAACCTCATTTTTTCCATCGGTATCGGGATGGAAAGTGATGGAATAATTCAAATTGGTATCCATTCTTTCCCAAAGCGCTATCCAAAATCCTCCCAAGAACCTGTTGTCCTGATTAGATATGATTAGAACAAGGTATGAGCACACACATTTTTCTAAAGTGATCTACTATGACAAATAAGTAGTCATGTCCTCTACAAGTCATAGGAAAATATCCAACAAAATCCATTGATATATTATCCCAAGGCTTGCTTCGTATTGGCAATTGCATGTACAAGCAAAGTTTATGGTTTCTTGGTTGGATAGTGCTACAAAGAACATGACCTCTAAAAACATTTACCACCTTCTCCTGCATCTTCAGCCAATATACATACCACTACAAATTTGTGTTAAGATATTTATACACATAGGATTTAGTTAAGTTCAACTTGGTCTAATGTGTCATTAGGTAAAAGTGTGTTTCTTTAATATGCATTAGTATGAATTTGTAGTTATGAAATATGACAATAACGACATGTTCCCGAAATAGAGTGATCTGAGGATTCATATTCTCCTCGATCTTAACGACTACATTGATATGTGTCTTAGCACTCGAATGGTCCATGATATTTATTTAAAGAGAATGGAGGGTCATTTTTCGATGATCGATTATGAGAAACTCTTTTGTAAAATCTCTCTGTAAATTTTTCTTTTGCATTAATAAATTTCTCCAAGTCGCCACATTGGTTGGGGCCATGGATGTTTCCCCATAGGGGTTTTACCATGTAAAAACATCAATGTGTTTATCTTTGATCTGGTTGTGTGAGTATTTACTGAAGGTGTTTGTCCTCTATTGGAATACCAGTGTTGTCGAAAATAGTATCAGAGCACATTTGAAGAGCCACTCTCATTATAGTTCGTGATCATGAAGTCGATTTGCCTCATATATGGTTTATACCATTTTCATACATTTATGGGCTGAGAGGACTATTCCATTATGTACAAAGTGCTTGTTTCATTCAAGAACACTTTTTGTTTCACTCAAAAAGGTTTCTGTTTTCCCAAGATATAAGCATTTCAGACATATCTAGAGGTATAAAGCCTAAACATGCCCTTCTAAATTTTTTGCAAGGTTAATATTTTGGTTTTATTTAAGTTTTTTGTTTTTTTAATTTTTGGGTTGCTAATTTTTTGGATCTACAGATGCACTTTTCCCCATGCCCTATGCAATCTTGAAAAATCAGAAACAGATCAGAAAGGGTTTTCTTGTCTATGTATGCTCTTTGGTGTGTTCTCTATGTGATCTCGGTAAATCAAAAATAGAGGGAAAAGTTGCATTTTCTAGGTAATCTAATCGAGATCTAACCCTTGTTGCCGTTGGGAAGCAATTTTTTTTTTCTTGTGTGAAAAGAGTTTTTTTATGAGCACGCTCTCCAAGGCTGTCAATAACAACAACAAAAAATAACCCCAATCCTCCTTCTACACAATATAATATGTTTTTCACTAGCTCACCTGGTTAAAGGTTACTTTAGTTAGTAAGAGGTCTTGAGTTCAAGTCTCCCTTTTGTTAATTTTTTTTTAAAAGTTTATGCATTCATTGTAAAGTGAATTTCACTTAAGTTATAAAAGTGAATCACTATTAAATAACTTTAAATATTTTCTTTTAATTTATTTTTTGCATGCAACTCTCATTTATATAGTAACTTCATTGTAAAAGTGATTCTCACTTGTTCTATAAAAGTGAGACACTTCATAAGTAAGTTATAGGTACATATAGGAGGAGAATCAATGCCGCTATTTTTAAACGTCTTAAATTTTTGAAATATTTCCATATAGACCACTAGTTAAGTTTTTAAACCCATATTATAAACATATTTAATATGGTTTCTTCCCGTGATCGTTTTCTTACCAACACCAACTACTTCCAATGGAAATCCCGTATGGAGGATTTATTAAGAAGTAAAGGATTGTAATAGATTACCTTGGGAAAAGAACAAGAACCCATTGATGATGAAAATTATGCCAAATGGATTAATATGAATGATGAAACCTGTGGACTAATCAGAATGTCCATCTCTCCTGATTTAAGGTTTCACCTTCAAGGACTTGATGCCCCTAATAAAGCTTGGAAAAAGATTGTAGTTTTTTTTGGTAAACACAATAGTGTTTGATCCCACTAGTTGGAAAATCGGTTAATGAATTTAAGTCCAAAATATGTTTCTTGCATTGAAGACTACTTATCTAAGTTCAAAACACTTAGAATTTTGTATATAGAATGTGAACTATATATGAAGGAATATCGATGCATATATGTTATTCTTGCTAATATAGGTAGTTCATATTATGATTGTGTATCTACCTTTTATGTCACTAGAGAAGCTCTAGGGAGTTATTATGAAGAACCCTCTCTTGAGTCCTTTTGTGATGCTCTAATTAGAGAGTAATATAATCTTGTGAAACTTGGATTGATTATCACTGCAGGTACATCCAACAAAGCATTAGTGGTCCAACAGAAATATAAATTCAAGAATCCCAAGAAGCAACATCCTCACCACAAAAACAAGAAAAACAAGGGTCCCAAACCCTCTTAGACAAATTCAACTCCTAATGGTGACAAAGGAGAAAATATAAAAGTAAGAAGACAAATAGACATTGCAAATTTTGTGAGAAAGATGGTCATGATGAGTCCAAATGTTTTAAGAATATGACACTTTTAGAAGCAGCGATGAAGAAGCACAACATCAATATTGATTCTACTACTTCTTATTCTTCTCATGGACATGCACTTTCCGCTTCTGGTTTCTCCTTCAATGCAATTTCTACTTATTTTGATGAGTGGCTTATTGATTCTAGAGAATATTATCATATGGCTAAGTATAAAGCCATGTTTTCTTCTCTAAATGAATGTAACACCAAGAAAATATTTGTTTTTGATGATAGATCTCTTAGCGTTGTAGGGTTTGAAATAGTTCAGGTAGATAATGGTCATTTCAGTGATGTGTTATGTGTTTCAAGTCTTTCCTCCAGTGATAGCGGAAAATGAAGCTCCAGCGGAATTCGAGGTACTTCAAACTTTTTGTTGAGGCTTCAGTGGAAAATGAAGAGAGCAACTCTTATGCCTGAGAGCCGAGCATTTCGGGTGGGAAATTATATTTCAAATCTGCGCAGAGACCCCGGATTTCACAGTCCTAAATCGGCCAGTAGCTTGAGTCACGGATTTGCTGGCGAGTTTTTTTAGATTTTCTACTGAGGCAAGGCACTCGTTGGTTTACAGTGTCGGCCCAATTTTCGGTTTTCTGTCAGACTCTTGTCCCCTCTTCGGGGAGGGTGGGGCAACTTTACTCAATCTTTTAGGCTCGAGGACAGCGCTGGAGATTACTTAGTTGTTAAAACCTTTTTAGCCTGTAGGTAGCCTTACTAAATCTTTTTATTTTGAGGACAACACTGGAGTTACACAGCCGTTTAAAAAATTTTAACTGGCCTTCCCGAGAAGTTTGGGTGCCTTTGTTTTTTTAATTAGAGAGGAGTCTCTTTCAGTTGAGTGGCTCACCTGGGTTCTCGGCTGTTTCTTTATTGGTTTTCTTTCTTGTTAGAACTAGTGTGTCTTTTGTCTGGCATCCGAGGCTTTGCGGTCTCTCTTTTGTATCTTACCATGGATCCAAATTTAAATACTCTTTTGAACCCGGAGGATGAGGTTATTTGGAGACAAGCCGGGTTGTTTGAGTAAGTGGATAACCTTCAAAAGGAGTCCTCGGGTGGTAGACCTTTTACAAAGCAAAATCTCTCTACCTTGAAAAGTACAACTGGTAAAACCTCTTTTCTTTCTTCGCTTCAACCTGCCTCTCTTAAGACAACTCTTAGCCCCTCTGAGAACTGCAAAGTTAGTTTCCAAGCGGCCAGTGAGCCTACAAGACTGCTTTCTTCCGTTGAGTTTGCTCTGGGAGGGGTCAAAACACAGTTTTCTCAAACTCTTTCGACTCCTTTTCGTCGAAAGGTGTGGAAGACAAACCAGAAGGCAAGACGCCTGGTTTTAGGCAACGACGTTGGTTTAGAGGATACTTGTAGAATGGCCCTCTGCTCCCTTGTTGGTCATTTATCGTATAAATCCCTGAGCAATGACGCACTGGAGAACTGGATAAAGCTGCATTGGGTTCCCCTCCTCGGCTATACCCCTGAGGTTTTATACCTTACAAAAGGTTGGTTGGGGTTCATATGCAACTCTCTCGAGGTTGCTTCCCTCTTACTCAGTTCTTTCTGGGTATTGGGGGACAGTAGTCTGATGCTAAAGCGGTGGAGGATTGCTTTCAATCCAGATACAGAGTTATTTTAGTTTAGACACCTCTGGGTACTTCTTCTAGGCCTCCCACTGTACCTGTGGAATGAAGGTGCTTTAAGGGCCATTGGTGACACTTTGGGGAGGTTTATTTCACTGGACCAAAAAGCTCTCAAGTCCCCGGTGCGAAAGATGGGCCGTATACTTGTTGAGGTGGACATTTTTAATGGTTTGTCGGAATTGATTGTGATCGATTGGCGAGGGCATTCCTTTTCTTAGCCACTGGACTATCTTGGGCTGCCTTTCCACTGCAACATCTGTCGCAAAACTGGTCACCTTCGTCGTGACTGTAAGGGGAAACTATTGGAGGAACTATCTGAAGAGGAAGAGCAGCAGAGGAGCCCCCCTGAGTATACTGATTTGGACACCTCTCTGGATTTCTTGCAAGGGTCTTCGGGAGCCTCCTCCTCCTTACGCAAGCCAGATGCCTCTATTACTAGTATGATTCAGACAATCTGCCCTCTTTTGTTTAATTCTCTGACTGGGGAGGAGAAGGAAGCCCTTAATCGTTCGGAATGGTTAAGGGCCTCCACTATTCCTTTTAAATCCTTCACTAGTCCTTTTTCCCATAGTCCTCTTTACTACTCAAAGTCACCCTCTACTCCTTCTTGTCCAGCCATTTCCTATCCTGAAACCCTACCATCGGTCCCTCTGACTGTAAACCCAATGCCCACTTCTCAACCTGAGTCAGAGGACCCTACTGTTTCTTTTTCTTTTCCTTCCAGACTGGCTCAGCCTTTAGATAATCAGTCTCTTCCTTTGCAGCCTAAACTAGTTCTTTCCCCTCCTCCTCTCTTCGACAGTGAGCCAGTTCCCTCCTCTTCCACTGAGGAAGAAGTGCCCCTTAACTTAGCCATCCTGCCAGGCTATCAAGAATCTGAGGAGGAGGCCTCTTTAATCACCAAAACCCTCGACTCCTTGTTACCTAGCCATTCTGTCATCGGGATCACACAGTCGTTGTCGCTTGTTCTTGGTAAGAAAGATGTTATTTCCTCTTCGGAAATTGGCTCAACTTCCACTCAGTTAGGTGGGAAGGGGGGAAAATATTTCACTTGGTCTCGAGGTATGGCCTCTGAACTGTCGCCTGTCAAAACCCGAAGTTCTCGAAAGAAACTGCTTAGTTCGAGTCATTCCGAAGATGTTTGTGTTCCAACTTCCCCGGTTTCAGGGGCCCTTAGAGATTTGAAGGCCCAAGCAAGGGAAAAGTGATGATTTTTCTCTCCTTGAATATCTGAGGGATCGGAGGCACCCTCAAAGCTGCCTCGGTTCACAGATTGCTTGATCGTACAAGGCCAGACATTGTTTTCTTTCAAGAGACTCTGTCAGATGAAAAAAAAGCTCGAGATTTCTTACTCCAACTTCGTCTTTCTTGGGCTACTACTGCTGTAAACTCTTTTGGTTCTTCAGGAGGCTTAATGGTTTCCTGGGATCCAAACCTCTTCAAGTTAAAACCTTTTCTGACTGTCAGTGGTATTTTATTAATTGGCAGATATGCATCCACTAAAAAGGAGGTGGCTTTCCTCAATATTTACGGTCCGTGTAAAGATAGACAACTCTTCTGGAGTAATTTTACCAAGAGTGGTTTGCACTCTATCCCGAACATTATCATTGCCAGGGATTTTAATTTTATTTTGTCTTCAGAAGAAAATTGGGGCGGTTCTTTCGTTCCAGGCACTGTGGAATTGTTTTTGAGAAGCCTACTCACGTCTTTGAAACTGGTTGATTTAAAGCCAACCAAATTGACTCCCACCTGGTGTAATGGGCGAGCATGTCCTCATGCTACGACCAGAAGACTAGATAGATGTTTAATTTCTGAAGCGTCTGTTTCTTCTATGGGCCTCTCCAGGGCGTGGGTTGATTACCCTTTTGTCTCTGATCACGCACCTCGTTTAATCCAATTTGAAACTGCTCCAGTTTACAAGCCCTTTCCGTTCAAATTTAATTTCTTGTGGTTGCAGGAGGCCAATTTTGTTAACCTGGTTCATAATTTATGGAGCGATCCCTGTTTCCTGTCAGAGGAAAATAGTCAACAACGTATGGTATGGAATCTCAAAGAATTAAAAATTCACACGAAGAAATGGAAGTCTGAGCTTGCGTTATTGAAATCGAAGGCATTCGAAGGCTGGGAATCTGAAATCAATAGACTGTTATTGAAATCTGCTGATGGAGCGTTGTCTTTGCCGGATGAAGGTTATCTTCGCGCACTGGAATATAACAGAAATAATCATTTGCGGGGGGAGGAGGAGGCATGGCGCCTTCACAGCAGAGTAACATGGATCCAGAGTGGGAATTCAAATACTAAGTTCTTCCATAAGATGGCAGGGATTAATAGAAACCATAAGCACATTTGGGAAGTCAATTCAGAAGCTGGAATTAAAATTTTAGGACAGAATGTGATTAAGGAAGCGACAGTGAATCATTTCAAAGACTTCTTTAAAGTGAAAGAAGGAACAGATTATGATGAAATGGTGAGGATATCTAGACTGTATCCTAGGATGGTTACAGAAGAGGAGGTTGTTTCTCTTTATAGCCCTGTCACATTGGAAGAAATTAAAACTATTTTGGTTAAATTCAACAGAGACCGAAGTCTGGGTGCTGATGGGTGGACTTCAGAGTTTTTTGTTTTTTTCTTTGATCTGGTTGGTAAAGATCTCCTTGAAATGGTGGAAGATTCGAGGAGGAAAGGCAAACTCTGTGGAGGCCTTAACTCTACTTTCCTGGCTCTGATTCCGAAGGCCAACAAGCTGGACTCTTTTGATGATTTCCGACCCATTTCGTTATGTAATCTTATCTACAAAGTGATCTCAAAAATCCTTGCAAACCGGATTAAACCCTTTCTTTCAAACTGTCTTTCTTCTGAACAACTTGGTTTCTTAAAGGGAAGAAGAATCCAGGAAGCTATTGGCTCTGCACATGAAACACTTCATAGCATTAAAAAAAAGAATATAAAATCCCTAGTGCTAAAACTAGACCTCAAAAAGGCCTACGACAGTATTGACTGGGAGTACCTTAGAGTGGTCTTACTCTCAGTTGGTCTTGGGACAAAGCTATCAGATTGGATAATGTGTTGTTTCACAAGTGCAAATTTTGCAGTTCTGATCAATGGTGAGGCAACTGATTATTTCAAGAGCTGGAGGGGTCTTCGTCAGGGATTTCCGTTGTCCCCCTACCTTTTTATTTTGATGATTGAAGGTTTAAGTCTGCTGCTAGCAAAGGGATTGGTCAATAAAAGTATTTCAGGTATTCTGGTGACACAATTTCAAAAACTTGTCCATCTAATGTTTGTCGATGACGTTCTGATAATGTCAAAAGAAATTATAGGTGAGTGGCACTATATTTTGGACATTCTTTGAATTTTTTGTTCGGCTTCTGGTCTATGCATTAATACATAAAAATCTGTTGTTCACTATTGGGGGCTAGATGATGTGGAAATCGAGCTCTTTAAAGCCATCCTCCCTTTCTCCTTTGTTGATTTAAATGTGGGCTTCAAGTACTTGGGCTATCATTTAAAGCCAGGAGCAGAAAAGTCGACCGAGTGGAGCTGGTTAGTGACAAAAATTGAGAGAAAGATCAGTTTCCGGTGTAATCAGTGGCTCTCTTTGGGTGGCCGGTTAATCTTGGTCAAATCGGTTTTGGAGAGCCAATGTGTTTTTTGGATGTCGCTGGAACGAATCCCAACATCCATCTTGAACCGCATTCGACAACTTTGTTTTTCTTTTTTATGGGGTGGTCAAAGAGTCAACCATCACTATCATCTTTGTAGATGGGACCTTCTTGCTAGACCGAAACACTATGGAGGGTGGGGTCTCAGAAACTTGTCCACTTTCAACACATCTTTACTGGAAAATTCCCTCTGGAGGGCGCTAACGGTGGAAAGAATCTGGAAAAGGATATTAAAGGATAAATATTTGGGGGCTTCTTCCTTTGTTGACTGGCTTAGGAAACCTTTACAACAACATTGGCATTCTTCTGTTTTTTGGAAAGGTTTGACAAAAAACATTCCGGTCTTATTACATTGGCTTCGGTGGAGAGTAAGTTCAGGAAAATATGTTCTTATTGGTTTGGACAAAATTGTCGGTTTAGAAGAGTCCTCTATCCTCTCTGAAGAGCTTCATGAGCAGCTGTCCAAAAATAGAATTTTGGTTCTAGCTCAAGCTAGTGAGTTAGGGGGCTTTCTTTCTTTACCAGGTCAGTGGCGCTCCAGTTCTTCTTTGGGGTTATCAGGGTAGCTAGCTTTGGAATGGGATAGCTTCACAATTGCTCTAAAGGATGCAGTGATTTCTCTTCAAAATGGTGAGGAGAGCTTGATTTGGGTGGGGGGGGATGCTTCAGGAGTTCTTTCAGTTAAAAATATTTATTCTTCTCTCATAAAACCTTTGAATTTTCACAGTGATAAAGTTTGGGTTCCAAAGCTGTGGAAATGACCTCTTCCTTTAAAACTAAAGTTGTTCCTGTGGCTGGCAGCATTTGAAAAAATACTCACATGGAATGTGCTCCAACGTCGAGGTTGGATTGGACCGAGGGTGTGTGGACTGTGCAACAACGATGAGGAAAGTGCTAATCATTTGTTAATCAAGTGCCCTTTTACAAAAATAGTTTGGCATTGTTTATAAAAAAAATTCAATCTAAAAATCCATTGGGATGGGTGCTCGGTGTTTGACTGCTTATCGAAGTGGTCAAGTCATTTATCGTCTCCGGTAAGTTTGGCTGCCTATACTTGTTGGAATATTTGGTTGGAGAGGAATAGGGTGATTTTTGAGGACTGCAGTCCATCTTCTCATGCAGTGGTTTATAGGATTGCAGTCTCCTTTACTTGGCATCCTACCTCAGTAATTTCCATTCCTAACCGTGTTTGCGAAATCACTTTCTTAGATGGTTTCACGCTGGCCTGCTTCGACGGGGCAGCCTTACAAACAGGAAATTGTTGTTCAGCAGGTGGAATCTTCAAATCTCACGCTTCAAGAGTCACAAAATGGTTCCTTAATTGTGGCGTGGGCACAAATACCAAGGTGGAGATCCTGGGCTTGTGGGTGACCTTAACATTGGCTTCCTTTTGGGAATTAGACAAAATCCAAATCTTAGGGGACTCGAAATTCATTATCGATTGGATGAACAACAAGAGCAATTTACAGGTGGTGAATTTAGATGGTTGGAAATCAAAGATTAAGAAACTCTCTCTTCATTTTAAGGATCTTAATTTCTAGCATATTTACTGGGAGCATAATAAAGAGGCAGACACTTTGTCAAAGAGGGCTTTAAAGGAGCCAAAAGGCAGGCTGTCAATCTATCACTGGGAAAATGGGAAAGAAATCTTGCATACCCATCTAAATTTTTTTGAAAACTGAGTTTTTTGATTGACTCGGTACGAATGTAGTTGGTCTGAAATTTGCTGATTTTTTCTGTATTCCTCACAGCATCACTCTCTCATCATTTCAGTTTGATTTAGTGTTTTCTGCTGTTATGTAATCATCTTCTCAGTGAGCAGAATTTCTGTATGTTTCATGTAGTCATTGGCTGCCATTTTTCTGTTTTGTTTTCTGAACAGAAACTGGTTGTGTAAATCACCTTATATTTAATATAAGATGGAGAAAATTTTCTTCGGGGAAAAAAGTCTTTCCTCCAACCTTCTATCACTATATCAAATCACTCATTCAGGTGAAGGTAAAACCATATAATTTTCACCTAATCAAGTTTTAATCAAGGATCTAAAAGATCCTCAACATGTTCTTGTAACTGGAATTGCTAATGACATTACCAGGTGGTAAAATTTTGACAACTTTGGGTCATCATATTTTCCATCAGTTTTTGTTTCTCATAGTGATTCATTGAGTAAACTTTGGCATGAGTGGTTTGATCATCTAAACTATCACTCATTGCAACAATTATGCAATTAACAGAGGGTGGCTGGTCTTCCTCTTATTTCTTGCAAAGATGGTGTTTGTGTTGGTTTTATTCTTGACAAACATCATTGGGACAGTTTTGAAAAATGTGCCTCTTGGCATGCCTCAACCCCTTTGCATATTGTTCATAGGGACTTGTTTGGTCCACTTTCTTCTCCTTATTTTTCCAGTTGTAAGTATTTCTTAAATTTCAATGATGACTTTTCCATATGCACTAGAGTTTACTTATTAAAACTTAAGAGCAATTTTTTTACAAGTTCTTGGCCTACAAGGCCCTTGTAGAAAATCAATTTGTACATCAAATTCAAAGGTTAAGAACATATAATGGAGGTGAATATGTGAACAATAATTTTACAAATTACTACGCTACAAAGGGCATCCAAATTCAACACATTGTTCCATATACACCACATAAAAAAGGTGTTGTTGAGAGAAAGAATTGTACATTAAAAGAAATTTCTAATTGTATGATCCAATATAAGGGATTAAGTCTAAATTATTGGGTGGAATCCATTAACTGTTTAAATTACATAGTAAATCTCACTCCCACAAAGACTCTTAAAAACATAACACCATAAGAAGCATGGAATAAACTTAAGCCATATGCAAGTCACTTCTGTGTATTTGGTAGTGTAGCATGGGCTCACATTCCTGATGAGAAACAGAAAGAATTGCAGCCTAAAAGTGAAAAGTGTATATTTGTTGGTTATTTTGAAGATGTCAAAGGTTACAGACTTCTTCAACCACATTTAAATGAAATTATTATTAGAAGAGATTTTAAATTTGATGAAAATATCTTGGTCGATGAGCCTAATTCAACATTTGTGCCTTATTCGGCCTATGAGCTATCTACGACATTTGTTCCATATATTGTTCCTATTCTAGTTTCTTCCTCTTCAGAGGATGATAATGAGGATGGAAATCCACCTTCGCTTTCTCACCTTCCTCTAGATGATTCCATTGAACATGAAACTGAACCAACACCATTGCTTTCTATCTGGGTTTGTTCAACACGAGAAGAAGTTGGTGATATTGTTGGTGATCCTTCAAATAAATGTCACACAGATTCATAGTTCCAATGAGCCTATTCTCTTTTGTATCAAGTTTCAGATACTCATGATCCAAAGACATTTTTAGAAGCTTTAGGTCATCCAGATTGGTATACAACAATGAATGAAGAGTATCATTCTTTAATGGAAAATGATACTTGGGATCTTGTACCTCTTTCGAAAGGAAGAAAACTTGTCAAATGTAAATGGGTCTATATAAATAAGTATGCATCCGATGGAAGTGTTGAGAGACATAAGGCTCATTTAGTTTCCAAAGGATTTTCCCAAGTTGAAGGAATACCTTTTCCCCTGTAGCCAAAATGAATTCCATATGCCTCATTATAGCCCTTGCAGCCTCACATAAATGGGAGGTCCATCAAATGGATGTCAAATCCGTCTTCTTGCATATGGATTTGCAAGAATAAATCTACATGGAACAACCTCCTAACTATGTACAGAATGAATCTAGACTTGTTTTTTGCCTTAAGAAATTTCTTTATGGTATTAAGTAAGCTCCTCAAGCTTGTTATGCCAAAATGGATAACTTTCTTCTTAACATCGGATTTTATAGATTCCATTCTGATTTTATTGTCTATACCGAGAAAGTAGGAAGCCATATCATAATCCTTGTTCTTTATGTTGATGACCTTATCCTCACTGGTAGTTACCCAAACCTTTTAAACCATGTGAAAACTATCCTTAAGAAGAAATTTGAAATGACAAACTTAGATTTTTTGCACTATTCCTTTAGCCTCCAAGTTTTGCAAACCAAGGAAGGATTTTTTCTTTCCCAGTATATGTATTCTTGTGACCTTATTCATCTCTTTCACATAGAATATTGTAAACCAACCCCTTCTCCCTTCCAGTCTGGAGTCAAAATTGCTACCACTTTTACTTATCCCAAATTTGATGCCACTTTGTACTGTCAGTTAGTTGGTAACCTCTTGTACTTGACTCATACCCATCTTGATATTTCCTTTTTTGTTGGTCTCGTTTCCCGGTATATGAAAAAACCCCATGAGAATCATTGGAAAGAAGATAAAATAATACTTTGGTATGTTCAGGGTACAATTCAATTCGAGATACATTACGACTCATGGGGGACTCCTTTATTGGTTGGTTTCACTGATTATGATTAGGTCGGTGACCCTAATGATAAAAAGTCTACTGCAAGTTATGTTTTCAATCTTGGGTCAGGACCCGTCACTTGGGCCTGTAAGAAACAAAAAATAATTTATCTATCTTTAGTAGAAGCATAGTACCAAGAAATGGTTAATGCAAATCAAGAAGCCTTGTGGCTTCGACAGATCCTTTCAAAATTTGGATTCCAACAGCAACATCCGAAAACCCTCTCATGCGAAAATCAAAGTGCCATCAATATTTTTAAAGACCCAGTTCAACATCACCAAAACAAATACATCGTGTTGCACATGCACTTCATCAGAAATCTCATTCACGATCGAGTTATTGAAGTTCTTGTTTTACCTATAAAAGATAAAGTTGCAAACATTTTCACAAAGTCTCTTATAGAAGTCAAGTTCTCCAAACTTTGATTTATGTTAGGATTTCAGGAAGTTGTCATTAAGGGGGGATAGGTTCTAATTCCTCCTTCCTTCTCCTATTTTGTCATATTTGAAAATCCATCAATCCTATCCCAAATTTTTATTAAGGGGGGATTTAGGATATTTATACACTTAGGAGTTAGTTAAGAACATCTTGGTCTAATGTGTAATTATGTAAAAGTGTGTTTCTTTACTATGCATTAGTATGCATTTGTACTTAGGAAATCCGACAGACACGATATGTTGCTAACATAGAGTGATATGATGGTTCATATTCTCCTCAATCTTAATGGATACATTGATCCATGTCTTAACACCCGATTGGTCCATGATCTCTATTTAAAGAGCATGAAGGGTCATTTTCCGATGATCAATTGTGAGAAAATCTCTTGTAAAATCTCTCTATAAATTTTTATTTTGTATTAATAAATTGCTCCAAGTGGCCATGTTGGTTGGAGTCGTGGATTTTTTCTCATAGAGGTTTACCACGAGACGACATCGATGTGGGGATATTTCATCTAGTTGTGTGAGTGGTTACTAAAGATGTTCATCCTCTATTGGAATACATGTGTTTTCAAACAATTAGCCACTGTATTTTTCATGCAAAAATTCCCAACAACTCTATATGTGTGTTCCTCTCTCGTCAACTGTAATATTATGTCCTAGTGTTAGCACATATTATTGCTAAAGGGATGTTTTTCCCTTAGGAAATGGAACCTAGGTAAAAAATGCATGAAAAAGGGGATAAAAAACCCACTTTTTCCTTTTTATCCTAAGTTTAGCGCCCATGTGCGTTGTGCTAAGGGGCGCATACATATAGGCGATTGAGATTTGTGCACTCAGATCTATGACACACATTTCATATCATAACCCCCTAGCCTTATGCCTTTAACGGGGGTGGGGGGTCCGAGTAGGCGCCTTTCTGGTGCGGACCCCGCACTATCATGTCACCTCCTCATTAACTCAACTCCCCCCCCCCCCGCCCTAAACCTCTTACCACCTACCCCCCCTCCGAGCAGACCACTTTACCACCTTTGCTTACCACCTGATCTCTTGCCAACACTTTTCTTCCACTCCCCTTTCCCCTCTCTGTTTTCATGTCATCGCCTTTCATCTCTCGACACCTGTCCTCCACTCACTCATCTCTCTGCCTATCACATCTCCCTTTTTCCTATGACACTTATCATCTCCTACCATGTGTCTCCCACTCCATGTCACCCCTATCATTGTAGTCATGTTTTCCTCTGCCACCGCAGCCTCCCCTCTGCCTGTACATCATATTCCCATGCCTCATCACCTCTATCCCATTACACGTCAGCTCTCGCATGCCGACACCCACATTTTCCCTGTCACCACTTCGCCAACTATAGCTTTCCACCTGGCCGTCGATTGTCCATTATAGCCTACAAGCCTCCGCTATCCACCTCTCCAGTCCCCCATCTTCACCCTCCATGTACACCTATCGTCTTTTGTGTCAGCACCTAGCAAATCTCAGGTGGTAGATATTCATAAGGTGCAGTCAATGTGTTTTTCATGTGCCAGGTTGTCTCTGCCTAGTCCGATCCCAATGAAGCAGTTAATGAAAACAAGGAAGGTGGTTGAGACACAGCTGCTTCAATAAATAGAAGGCCATAAAAGGACCAATCGCAGAAGCAGGATATCAGTCCATTCTAACCAGAGATCGCGTCTGACAAAAGGCTGCATGGGAAGTTTGACTAATGTATACATGCGCAGCCTAACATAGAAGCTCACTAACACAAAGCCTTGAACGCATGACATGATCGTACCTCAGGAAATCAGAGCCAGTTCTGAGTATATGTAGGAATTTTTGCCATTTTTTTGTGGTCGATGGTTGAGCAATGCTCCCGTATTGTAAAATTTTGATGAAGAACTCGAGTTCTCTAGTTATGTATTTTGATCTGAGACTTCTTGTTTAATGAAAGTCAACATATTTTTCATCCTATTTGCCTCTGATACTGAAGTTTCCATGATTGAAGGATTCACATGGATTTTTTTTACTATATTGTAATGTATGTTTGATTCCACTGTTGTCATTAACGTTCTTCAGTTTCCTAAAGTTTTGAATCCAAGAGGATCTTGTATTTGAACATTTTTCTCCTTGGGTTGCTGGAAGACCTGATGTCCATAGTAGACCTTTACATTTTCTCCTCAAGTTCTTCCTCCTACTCACCCTTACTACACCTTATTGATGGAAGTTGAATCGAGACCTCACCTACATGTGCACACTGGTCCAGTTTTCCGAGTTAAAATGATATTATCCCGAGTCTACGCCCATTCGACAACTTCAAACTTATTCATTGTGAAATACAAACTAATGGGTACTGGATTTACCTCTAATGTAATCTGGAGGTGACTTATAGAGCTAACATTTCTGGCATTATTGCTGGGGAACAAATTGAAGACTTTTCCCTGGGATAGAATGACGATGAGATTCTGATTCTAAAGGTGCATCAGATATCATAACCATCGAATATTGAAACCTGCACCTAGAAACTCCATTTATGTGAATCCATTGTTTCAGATGTGGCTTCCAGAGGCAGACACACGAGGTCTACTCCATAGCTACCTCTAGAAACACCTAAAGCTGACCCAAAGAAAGTTATCAGAATATGAAAGATCCCTCGAGAAGGTAATTTGGATGTTGAACCAAGTATTTCTAAAAAATTTCACCATCCTCCTATAGAAACTCCAAATTTTTCTTCTCATTCTCCTATTATACCATCTGTTGGAGTTTCCCGAAGTTTAAAGATTGGGAGTGTTCCTATTGATTTCTCCCCTCCTCATCTTGGATTGGAGGGAGAAAATTTTTTCACTCTTATCTCCCCTGAAGTTGTACCATGGTTTAAACCCAAGACCTCGGAAGATTTTCCCACTCTGGGATTTACCACTCCTCCCCATGTTAGAGTTGTTTCTTTTATAGAGAGGGAAACCTATGTTCCCTCAAGCCCTGTATATTTTTCCTCAAATACTCTATTGTTTCCCTTTCCTCCAAGAGGCTCAGCTCCAGCCTCCCCTATTTAAGCTACATCTCCTCTTGGTTCTACTCCAACTATCATCCCCATGGGAGGTGATAATCCCCCTAGGAACATAATGGATGTCATAGTGACTGCAATATATTCCCCTCTAATCTTACCTAATCCAATGAATGCTCTCCCTGCTGGAGATTACCTAATATACATGCCCAAATTCATCAGAGAAGAATACATAATTGTTGAAGAACACCTTGTTTCCTTCTACAGTTATGCAGACAATCTAAATATTGAAAATGAGGATGTGTGGATGAGAGTATTTGTCTAGAGCCTTGATGGTGAGGCTAGGAAATGGATTAGGGGGTTGACCCCTGGATCCATCGCTGGGATTGAGGCTTTAGATGATGTTTTCTTGAGACAATGGGGGGATAAAAAATACTTTAGGTATTATATCACAGAGTTCGGTTTCCTAAAGATAAAAGAGGGAGAATCTGTCTCTTACTTCTCCAAAATATTCAACAAAATGTACAATAAGATCCTTGCTGAGATAAAGCCTACAAAAGCGTCTACCAAAATTACTTATGCTAGTGATTTCGACCTTGATTTTTTCCTCCTGTTGAGAGAGAGAAGAGCTACTTCCTTGGATCATATGCAAGATGCAACTATGGAAGTAGAGTCCAACATGTTGGCAGTTGACAGACTTAGGAATAAAAATGATAGAGACAGATGAAGGGGGAGATCTGAAATCTCAACCTTTGATTCCTCTGCGTCCCACCCTCAAGTAGATGAATTGAACAAGCTGGTAAAATCTCTTTTGGCAGAAATGAAGAAGATGAAATTCAAAGGGAAGCAAAGTCATAAGAGTGTCCAAAATGATGATAATAGAGGTAAATTCAGAAGACCAAATAATACCCCTCAAATACTCCCAAGAGAGCCTCGAAACAAAGATAGGGATGATCAGAAAATCCAAACCCCTCTCCAAAATAACCTCATTGTTCATGAGGAAGGAGAAGAAGAAGAGCTTGATCCTGAAATCCATTTTCTTGGAGACACCTCCCCATTTTCCCATTTAACCCAATATGCATACGAGGATTCCCTCATGGACAGCCAAATAAATGAGCTGAGTAAGGGGGAGAAGACCAATAGTAGTCCCAATACATATAAACTCAAGTCTAAGAAGAAAGAAGGGAATCCTGTCATCCTTGATCAACCTTCCAGAACAAAGACGTCTACTAAATACGCAACAAACAACAACAAGGAAAAGAAAACACATAACCCCTCACCAGTAACCAAAGGCCATATCCCAAAAGTGAGAGAAATTCTAAAACCCTCCTCCTCTTTTAACTTTGATTAGGATCCTTGTACCCCTTTCAGAGTTGGTCAAGCATGAATATTTTAAAAGGTCCCTCTCTAAATTGTTGCATTCTGAACCATCATTTCATTCCACAGACTCAGTAAACCTTCAAGACGAAAATCCAACAATCATCTTAGGTCCTTTGATAGAAGATAGAGATGATTCATCCCCTCGCTTCTATACATATCTGAACATACATGACAAGGTGTTGCATAATTGTTTGATGGAATTAGGAGCATCTCATCATCTCATGCCCAAATATTTCATGGATGAACTTGGATTAGAAATTACAAAGACTTACCATGACTTATATTTTTTTTATTCTAGGAAAGTGCAGTGTCTTGGGGTAATCAAAGATCTGGTTGTGATCATGTTTCAGTTGCCCGTGAAAAGTGTGGTCATGGATATCGTGGTGGCTGACGTTCCCCCCAAATTTGGCATGCTCTTGTCAAGATCTTGGATAAAAATACTTGGGGGAACATTGCAGATCGACCTCACATATGCTACCATTCCTATGTTTGGGGGGGAGCATAGAAGACTGTATAGAGAATCTCAGTTGGCCTACATTATTAGTTAAAAATAAGACCCCGCCAAGCATCCTATTTTTTCACTCGATGTTGATTTGGGATCCAGCTTATTGCAACTCACTGATACTCCTAAACTTCCTCTTGAAATCAGAAAGAAGTCCATTACTTTTTGTGAAAATACTCCTCCAATCACCTCTGTTTGGAAAATGGTTTTTGATGGAGCCTCTTCTAAGGAAGGTGTTGGTGTTGGAGTGGACTTTGTTTCACTAGTTCAAGAAATTATATCTCTGTCCTACAAATTATAATTTGAAACTACCAATAATGTGGAAGAATATGAAGCTCTTCTTTTGGGTTTGAGGGCTCCAAAAGACATGGGGATTGAAGAGATGTCAGTGTTTGGGGATGCTGAGTTAATTGTCCATCAGATCAGAAATATTTATCAAGCCAAGAACCCTAGGCTTAGAAGTTATAGAAATGAAGTGTGGGATCTAGTTGTCAGTTTTTTCTTAGCTTTCAACATTTCATTTGTTCCAAGAGAAGAGAATGCCATGGCCAAATATCTGGTTGTTTCAGCAAGTAATTTCAGATTCCCTATTCCACCTAAACTCAGGTATAATGTAGAAGTGAAATATAGACCCTCTATACCTGACAATGTCAAGCATTGGAAAGTTTTTGAGGATGATCTTGAGATCAAAAGATTCCTCTAGACTGCTGATGAGTTTTTCGAATTACACATTGATCAAGATCCTAATTCTGAAATAAATCCTCATGCTGATGTTTTTCTGAACAAAACCGATAATCATCATATTGTCCAATTTCCTAACAATCATATCCCAAAGGGACTAGTTCCTTTGGAAAGACTATTTGACAGAAATGATGTCGAAGTAAAGGGTAAAGTTTCAAATGAGGATGTTAATGTAGCTGAGTGCAATATTGGTACAGAGAAAGATACAAAATTTGTTAAGTTGTCAAGAATCATGTCAATGGAACAAAGGGCCGAGTATGCCAAGCTAATAAAAGAGTTTGCTGATGTGCTTTCCTAGACATATGAAGATCTCAGAACATACTACAAAAATTTCATTGAGCATAAGATCCCATTGAAGGAAGAGGTCAAACCATTTAGACACAAATTGAGACAAATAAACTCCATGCTGCTACCTATTATGGAAAGGGAGGTAAAGAAGCTATTGGACGCCCAAATCATTGTCCCTTTGATATATTCTGAGTGGGTAGCTAACCTGGTCCCAGTAAGAAAAAAGAATGGAGAAATCAGGCTGTGTGTCGATTTCAGGAACTTGAGCAGAATCTCTAAGAAGGACAATTACCCTTTACCAAAGATGGAACACATATTGCAAAGGGTGACAGGTGCATCCGTGATGTCCATGATTGATGGATTTTCTAGCTATAATCAAATCTTCATCCTTCCTAAAGACAGAGAAAAGACAAACTTCACCACTCCTTGGGGTACATTCATGTATGCTAAGATTCCCTTTGGATTGTTGAACACAGGAGAAACCTTTCAGCGAACTATGGACATCGCCTTCATTGGAGAAAAGGATAAATTTGTAGTCATATACCTGGATGACATTACAGTTTTTTTCAGGTCTGATAAAGAACATTGTCAGCATCTGAGGAAGGTCTTCTTAAAATGCAAAAATTTTGGTCTCTCCCTAAATCCCAAAAATTTTATATTCTCTATGTAGGAAGGAAAATTGTTGGGACACATAGTATCAGCCGAGGGGGTCAAAATTGATTCAATAAGGGTAGAATCTATCCGAACCTTGTCGCTTCCTAAATCCAAGAAGGAAATTCAGTCTTTCCTTGGAAAAATTAATTTTTTGAGAAGGTTTGTTTAAAATTTTGATGAATTGGTAAAGTATATTACAGCCATGCTCAAGAAGGGGAATGAAGTGAAATGGATTACTGAATCCAAAAATTATTTCGACCAAATAAAGAAGGCCTTGACTGAGACACCTGTGCTTATCAGTCCCGATTACTCCAAAGATTTTCTGATTTTTTCCTTTGCTTCTTTTGATATAGTAACATTTGTTTTATTTCATAAGAATGTTGAGGTTCTAGAGCAACCTATTTCCTTTTTCAGCAGAGCACTAAGGGACGCAAAGATAAAATATGACATCATGGAAAAACAAGCCTATGCTTTGGTGAAAGCCCTCAAGGCTTTCAGATTCTATGTCCTGCATTCAAAGTTCATTGCATATGTTCCTTCATATTCATTGAAGGATATTCTCATTCAGCCTGACATAGATGGAAGAAGAAGCAAGTGGATTTCCCAAATCCTTGAATTTGATTTGGAAATAAAGCCCACCAAACTAGTTAAAGGCCAAGGTTTAGCCAAGCTATTGGCTGAATCTAATTGCATAACTTTGTGGGTTAACTTCATCAACACTTGATCAGGTAATCAAAAAACTAAGTTATCTGATGAAGGTTCTCAGGACAACCCCCCATTGGCAAAATGCATCTGGTACAAAGATATTATATTTTTTCTGCAAGAGTTGTGACCTCCAGATGGTATGGGAAAAAACAAGGCAAGAGATTTAAAGCTTAAAGAAATTAAATATTTCCTTATTAATCGAGTCCTATACTAGAAATACCCTCTAGGAATGATTTTGAGATGTTTATACCCACAAGAATCCCAAAAGATTATGTTTGACTTTCATGACAGTCTATGTGGGGGACATCATTTCTGGAGGACTACAACCTATAAAATTCTCATGGCTGGGTATTTCTGGCCTACTCTATTCACCGATGTTTGTGCAAGGATTAGGTCTTGTGTTAAGTGTCATAAATTCACTAGGAAGCAGCAACTCAAGTCTTTTCCATTGAAGCCTGTGGTAGCTTTAGGACCCTTTTAGCAGTGGGGCCTAGATTTTATTGGGGAAATTCATCCTACTTCGAGTGGCCAACATAGGTGGATCTTGACTACCACTAATTACTTTACCAAGTGGATAGAAGCTATCCCCATAAGGAGTGATTCTCACAAGGTAATCATTGGTTTTCTTGAAGACATTATGGCAAGATTTGGTTGTCCAAACATAATCATCACTGATAATGTTGCATCTTTCAAGGCTGAACCATTGATCCAGTTTTGTGAACAGTTTGGAATTTCACTGATTCACTTAACTCCTTATTACCCCCAAGGGAATGGACTAGAAGAGTCCTCAAATAAGAGCCTTATAAAGATCATCAAAAGACTACTAGAGGACAATAAGAAAGCATAGGACTCAAAGCTCAAATTTTATCTATGGACTAACAGAGTGACAACAAAGAGATCTCTTGGTGTCTCTCCTTTTCAGCTTGTGTATGAATTTGAGGCCGTATTTCCTTCTCATCTCGCCTTTCCAGTGAAAAAATTATTCCAATACTACCAAGGGGAGCTTGATGATATGATCAGAAGAATGTAGCAACTGGTGGAAGTGCAGCAGACTAGAGAGCATATATTGGACAAAGCACATGAACATGAACAGAAGATCAAGCAACCTTTTGACAAGAAGGTAAGAAAAGAGGATTTCCAGTTGGAAGATTTGGTACTCAAATGGGATACACCAAAACAGGACAGGGGAAAGCATGGTAAATTTGAAGCCCTATGGATCGGACCCTTCAAAATATCTAAAAAATTTCCAAATAACACTTATAGGTTGCAGAATTTGGAGGGTGATGCAGTTTTTGGTGGCCCTGTTAATGGGCATTTTCTAAAAAAACAATTGTTTGAGCCATGAGTGGTACCTTCATGCCATTGTAAATATCATTTTCCTTTGTTTTAAGTAGCTAACTCCATAACCCAACTAAGGCACTAAATCTTCTGAAATTCTTAGAGCCTCGCAGGGAGGACTCTATCCCCCATGGAGCCTATTGTTAGCACATGTTATTGCTAAAGGGGTGTTTTTCCCTTAGGAAATGGCACCTTGGTAAAAAATGGATGAAAAAGGGGATAAAAACCCCACTTTTTCCTTTTTATTCTAATTTTAGTGCCTGGGCGCATTGTGCTAAGGTGCGCGTAGATTTGGGCGGTCAAGATCTGTGCGATTAAATCTACAGCACATAGTCCATATCGAACCCCCCCCCCCCAACCTTCTACCTTTAACGAGGGTGGGTTCTGAGTAGGTGGTTTTCTGGTGCTAGCCCCGCACTATCATGTCACCTCCTCATTAACTCAGACCCACCCTCGTGCTAAACCTCTAACCACCTACCCCCCCTCCGAGCATACCAATTTACCACCTCCCCTTATAGCCTGCTCTCTTGCCAACACCTATCTTCCACTCACATGTCCCCTCTCTAATGTCATTTCATCTCCTTTCATCTCTTGACACCTTTCCCCCACTCACTCATCTCTCCACCTATCACATCTCCATTTTTCCTATGATTCTTATCATATCTTGCCATGTGTCTCCTGCTCCATGCCACCCCCATCAATGTAATCGTGTTTCCCTCTACCATCATAGCCTCCCCTCTACCTCCACGTCATCTTCCCATGCCTCATCACCTCCATCCCATTACACCTCAACTCTCGCATGCCGACACCGATGTTTTCCCAGTCACCACTTCGCCAGTTGTAGCTTTCCACCTGGTCGTCGATTGTCCATTATATCCTGCAAGCCTTCATCATCCACCTCACTAGTCCCCCATTTTCATCCTCCACATCCACCTACCATCTTCCGGGTCATCACCCAGCAAATCTCAAGTGGCAGATATTCACAGGGTGTGATCAACGTGTTTTTCATGTGCCAGGTTGTCTCTGCCTACTTCGATCTCGATGAAGCAGTTAATGAAAACAAGGAAGGTGGCTGAGAAATTGTCTCCTTCCATAAATAGAAGACTGGAAAGGGACCAATCATGGAAGCAGGATGCCAGTCTAGTATGACTAGAGATTGCATCTGAAAGAAGACTGTATGGGAAGTTTGACTAACATCTGCATGTGCAGCCTAACAGAGAAGCTCACTAACGCAAAGCCTTGAACGCATGACATGATTGCACCTTGGGAAATCGAAGCTAGTTCTGAGTATATGTAGGCATGTCTACCATTTTTTTATGGTTGATGGTTGAGCAGTGCTCCCATATTGTAAACTTTTGATGAAGAACGCGGGTTCTCTAGTTATGTATTTTGATCTAAGACTTCTCGTTTAATGAAAGTCAACTTCTTTTTCATCCTATTTGCCTCTGATACTAAAGTGTCCATGATTGAAGGATTCACATGGATTTTTTTGAGTGTATTGTAATGTATGTTTGATTGTAGTGTTGTCATTAATGTTCTTCATTTTCTTGAAGTTTTGAATCCAAGAGGATATTGTATTTGAACATTTTCCTCCTTAGGCTATTGGAAGACCTAATGTCCATAGTAGACCTTTATATTTTATCCTCAAGTTATTCCTCCTACTCACCCTTACTACACCTTACTGACAGAAGTTGAATCAAGACCTCACCTACATGTGCACACTGGTCCAGTTTTCTAAGTTAAAACGATATTATCGTAGGTCTGCACCCATTCGACCGCTTCAAACTTATTCATTGTGACATACAAACTGATGGGTATTGGTCTTACCTCCAATGCAATCTGGAGGTGACTTCTAGTGCTAACACTTGGGGTACGCATCATTTTTCCATATTGTATAGTATACCACATTGGAGGTGGTATTCATTTCCTTCCATTAAAATGATTGACCTCTCCTTAATCTACTTGTAGACTTATCGAAAATATTCATCTCCCGTATAGTCTACACTCAGAAGTTCATGATTGAAAGAATCAAGTTGCATTATCATTTTGACTACTACTATATTATTCAATGGTTGTCGAGAGAGTATGCATGCTAGCTTATTCGTGGCCTCTTTATTGTACTTAATTAGTAAATGAAATTGTTGCAAGAAACCTAACCACTTGTAATGCCTCACATGTTGCATCTTGCTCTAGATTTGCAAGTACTAAAGGGGTTGATGATATGTGTGTATTCCTTATTTATATACTATTACAAAAGAGTCAACGAAGGGGAGTAACATATCATTCATTAGTATCATAAATGTTGTAGGTGCATGTTACGAGAAAAATATCTCTATGGCTAGGGGAAAACCAAAAAATACTGAGCAACACACATATATCAAATGTAATATCAAGTATTATATATAAATGAAATGCTAACAAGATAAGGCTAGAAGCCTACCTTGTTCGGATGTCCGAAGAAGACCATCGTTGAGCACACGACCCAAAGTTTTACACCTGCAAATTGTCTTCAACAACCAAGATACGCAAACATGTGGTAATGATATATAATGTTAACATATAAATATTCCCATGGAAAGCAATACAAATATTTTCAAGATATCAATTGGAAGAAAAAAGAGTATTTCTATTAATGTAATCAACAAAATTACATAGGTGACAAACTTCTGCAACAACACATATCGGAACCGAGAAACTAATCCCCTCCAGCTGGGCCTCCACCACTTCAATCCTCCACAAAGGAAAGATCACAAGTAGGAGTCAATGAAGGTCTCCATCACAAGATAGGAATATCTTGGAGGTTGAACACAAGAAGTTAATACTTTCAAGGACAAAGGGATGCAAACTCAATTAAGGTGAAATTTATCCAAAGTGTCTTTTCTATCAATGTGATGAATTCTATCCTCTCAAGGCTTGTATATGGCTCAATTTATAGCCTCCAAATCGGATTGAAGGGTCGAATCAGAGTGTTTCTAGTATATGGAAGGTCAAGGATCATGGATTTCGTGACATGGCATGGAAACCTGACACATTGTTTTTTATTTTTTTGAGCACTAAACTTAATGCACGTAGGTTGTAATGAAGCATATCGTGTACATACGCAAGTTTTCTAACTGGTAGGTCACGTATATGGACACAAATGTGTATTTTTTAGCTCTAGAGTGGAAAAAAAGGGGAATTTAAGTTTACAGAGGGAAATGGAAGGCCATCAAAGAAATATGCATGGAGTGTGAAAAAATATGCTACAACATATGCCCCCCAATGTGTGAGGTTAGAGGAGTATCTACGATTTCCAAAATACATTATAATTCCCAGAAGTGGAGCAATGAAGACTCAACTGGAAGTACTAGTTACTCATGAGAATATTACAATTCATAATGACTTTGTACATATGGCTTCCAATCTGAATTACACGGTAGATCCATATGCATATATATCAAATAGTTGTTCATGGCCATGGATAGGAAATACAAAGTGGACATATGCCATAGGATGTCATAGTCACAAAAAATACACGGTGGAGTCTAGTCTCAAAATAACTGAAGATATATGTATACAATTTAGTACAATATGATCTTCCATGATCATTGAAGTCATATAGGTACTGGTCCAATGACAGACAATAATAGATATGGAGTGTTTCTACTGTAAACTAGAGCTCTTCTACACTATCTGTCGAAGGTGCAAATATACATGAAGTGAATAGAGGAGTTACATTAGAACACAATGAGACTTTATTTGATTACCAATCATTAAGGTATATTGTTAACAAATGTGATACAACCCACCGATAATGAAATTAGGTGTCAAGGAACTAAGTACATTCAACAAGTGTGAATAAGTGTGTTGAGGTCGAGCACTTGAATAATCCATTGATCGGGAGACATTGATGTATTCCCAACTGTCAATGGTAGGAGAACCTGCTACTAATGAATCTAAGCCTCTAGGTACTCATGGGACTCTAGATATCGATTCCATAAAAGATGAGTTGAAGTCAATGAAAGGAGACCTGTTGAAAGGAGAGAATTAAGGCATCTTTCATCATCCAGTGTGAGGTACAAAGAAGTAGCTTGATAATTAGGAGGAGATCAGATGAATAGGACGTTCCCAAACCAACGACCATGTGAATCTCTCGCATGCACTAGATAAAATTAATACATGAAAGAGACCCTCTGAATAGAATCCAATGAGGAAAACTACTGACAAAGGTGAGGAAACCACCAATAGGGCTAATGGAATCCAAGACACTATGAAAATCCCAATGTGTGAATATATTTCTTGTTGTCAAAAACAAGGGAAACCCCCTCAGTCAACGAACAATGAGGATATGTCATATACTAAGTTCAAGGTTACCTACCAATGATGAAAGTAGGCCTATCCCTTCCATCAAATATGATGGGGAAGGTAAATTCCACATGTCATGAAATTAGCTCGTTTTAAAAGACGAAACTTGAAAAATTGCAGCCCTCGATTGGTCGGGAACAATCGATATAAACGTTACATCGTTGGAAGGTGGAAGATAATCAAAAGTTCCCATCAATGACAGAAACAAAATGACACTTAAGTTGATGGTGTCAGGTTGTGGGTTATCAATCATCGAGACTGTGGAAGCCCCCGATGAAGGGTTAGGATGAGAAAAGGACAATTGGTCGATGGTTACAATTTGGCCTTCATGCGGAAAGAATAAGACTCGAAAAATAGTGGTAACCACCGCATGCATCGCGTAAGTCCAACTCCATCCTAAAAAAATATTTTAGTTGAGAGGCGCGTTGACTACTTCAACCTCGATGCACACAATTTTACCCCATAACTACACAGGGAAAGATGGAATTATCCCATGTGGTCTAAACGATTGATCGTTAAAAGATGTAAGAAACGTAGGCGATGGAGACAAATCAGGTAGGCCAATGGCCTTCCAACATGCCAACAACATCATGCAAGTCGAGACACCCTCATCAACCACCATACGGAAAATTTTATGTGTCAACTATTTTTTGGAGTATTCCACTACTATCTGAAAGGAGATGTGGTGAGGAAGATGAGGTTTAAGGTCGGTTGGATAAAAAATGATTGTTCTTGAGCTACTAGTCTCTGCCACTCCCAACGTGGAAAAAAAATATTTTCTCTGTGAGGGGAAACTTTGGAGAACCTCCAGAGCTGACATTGCACAAGGGGTCTATGCCAGATCCTCCATGATGGAGTATTTTTGAGAAGACCTCGCGTTTGGATTATGGGAAGAATTCTTAAACACACATTTAGGGATGTGAGTCATTATCTCACCCATTGTCTTCTCAATTTGAAGAGGATTCAATGGGTTAGTGGCCTCCTTTCCCTTCTCTATATATTCTTATGTTCCATAGTCATGATTCTTGGTTGATAAATGAGCATCGACGTTCATCATGTAAACGTTTGTGTTTTGTTTTTTAGTAATAGGCGTAGGGGGTCCCTAACTACCCCCTACCGCGCTCGTGGATGTGGAAGCATAGGAAACATTTTTCCCTTGTGGAAAAGGGTTTTTCAACACAATAGTTTGTTGTTGTTCTAGTAGATTTTGGGCTTCCGAACGCCAAGGCCATAGGTGAGTCGGGTGGTCTTCCGTGCAAAGATTACACAGAGTCAACTTCTTCTTCTTGGTTTTTCCCCCACCAACATTGTTAGAAGCCTTTTTATCCACTTTACCCTTCTTATTTCTTTGTTTATTCTTTCCCTTGATCTATTGGTTGACCTTGGGAGTTTTCGATTGCACATTGTGTACATCTGACGTCTGGGTAGTGGGGGAAGCTGAACTAGGAGTCTGGTTGGCCACAGTTTGTTGTATCGACAATTGTTGTAATTGATTTGAAAAAGGTTATGTGGACATGCTTTGTGTTGAGCCCACTATGTAGTCAGTGTGGGGACCAAAATTTCGTTTGGAATTATCGAGAGTATACCATGGCACATCATGTAAGATCTCGTAAAGCATGCCATACTGAGAGTAAATTAGTTCTAGTTTTTGGGCTCTCATAATAGCCTCTTCCTCAAAAAAACACCCTGGATGTTGCTACGTCTTTGGACACGCAAGGAACCAAACACTTTAAGGACAACCAAAGAAATAAATAAGGAGGGACCTTGACATTAATCAAGCTCTTTCTATGCTGCCACTCTAAGATATGATAAAATATATGGTCAGCCTTAGTCTACTCGAAGTTGGCTAGAAACTCGGTGCCTGCATCATATCTCATTGGAAACTGGAAATGGTTCAAGAAAACCATTTCCTAGTCATTAAAGTAAGATTACTTGGAGTTGTCGAGCTCGATATACCAATTTACACCACCCCCTATAAGAGTGTGTTGAAAAAGGTGCAACTGAAAGGAGTCGTCTTTAAACAATTTTGACGAGCACCAGAATTGAAAGGTATTCACATGATCACCTGGATCTTCATCGGGCTTGCCCTCAAATTTTGTAATATCTGAAGAAAACTTACTCAGCATGGGGGGCCAACATGGATCGTGATAGATCATTTCATTTAATAATATTGAAAAGTCCTAGGAATGCAGGCTCGCCAGAAAGGGTAGTTTTGGTTGTAGAGTATTTATAGGAAAAGAGGGCTCTGGGTTTTGACTGGAACCAGGTTGCCAAGAAAATTTGGACTATTGGCTAGGGTTTTGGTAGAAACCGTGGCCTTGACCAACAAAAGGAAATTTGTTCCGTTGTTGCATCATCGAATGACTCCCGAAATTGGACGACATAACCTGCATAGGGATTGCTCCCTGTGTCATGTTCCAAGGACCTTGGTTGGGGATGTCCCCATTCGATCCTCCTGGCGTAGGTACAGAGCCTTTCCTAGGGTTCCATTGAGTATGGAAGGGGTTGCCCATAATCGACATCCCTTGTGAGGGAAACGAGCTCTACCAAGGATTCCAAAGACCCCATGTGGAGTATAGTCCAGTCGTTTCTCCATGTGAAAGAATGGTACCTTGCACCAAGTTTTGTTGACCAAAGTTGGGGTTTCCCCCAGCCAGAAAATAGGTCGAATAAAAATCATTGTTCCCAAATGCACCAAACAAAGATAACGACATAGATCCCACAGGTGTTGTGTAGGATGAACGTCCCAAACTACCTCACTAAACAAGCTATAATTAATGTTAGGTCTGATTGGATGTTGAAAAGAACCATCGAGCGAAGGGGATGGAGGAGGTATAAGACCCCCAACATAAGGAATATCATTAAAAGGGGAAGTAGTTCCCACAACTGATCCTTGGAAAGGAGCATTACAGATCCTTTCCCCCAGACCCATGGTCTGTAAAGTAGAGTAAGTAAGAACGAAATTTCTGTCAAAGTCGGGAATTCTGTATGAGAAGGGAGCGCCTATCGCATTCTAAGTAAAAGGATTAGTGGTCGAAATCGTTAAAGGAATTGATACATTGTTCAAATTCATGGGTGTCAAGACAACTGTGGTCATGATAGGTGATGGTGGGGGAGGAGGTACAATGCTCCCTCCAGTGGTATCTATAACGCGATTACGAGGGCTCCTAGACAAAGTAGTACCATTTTCTTCCATTGTTGTTTGCCGACAAAACTGTTGCTCAGAAGAATTCACCTCAGGGGGGACTATATGGATTAGGAGCAGTGTCGACAAGTCGGTGATCAGAGGATTTGATAGCCTGAAACCTTTGGTCTCTAGGTTAGAAACAATATATTCCTCTGTTTATGGAAAGTATCCTCCTAGATCAGGCTCGAGCATAGTTTCCCGTGGCTCGATCACTTCGAAAGATCCTTCTTGATCAAGTCTTCACCTGAACAGTGGCGACAGTGGCTCCAAAGTCACCGGCAACAGGCCCTGAAGCCTTCATGACTGGCAGAGCTGTTGATCTTCCACTTTTTTAAATGATCAATTGACACAATAATATTTGACTGGCATGGAACACAAAGCACACACTAAAATTTTCCTAAGGTAAATCAAGCAATCGACTAACTAGTGGGAAGGATAGTTATGCAAATTGACACTAGAGAAACTAATCAGTGTAAGTGAAATTGGAACATGGAAGCACCCTCCAGGTATACTCTATGAATCATGATCCGACTTCTACCCTAGGTACCATGGTATACCCCCAAAGTCACCTATGTAAGTCCATAAAATATGGGCAACTAAGTTTCCATCTCGTAGTCAGTCACCAGGCGGGTACAGTTGACATTCGTGCAAATCGTAATGAGCAGGATAACAAGTCTGAATCCCTTCAAGGGTGTCAAAATCAATTGGTACTGAAGACAAATAAGGATCATGAACGGATTCGAGGTCCACGAAGATCCATAGGAAAATGATATTAGTATTGTTCCCGAGAAATACCCTCAATATACAATCCCCACTATGTTTGGTCTGACTTTGGAGGGGTTATCTCCTCTACCTTTCCTCACGTGACCTTGTGTTTATCCCATGTGTTAGGGGGGATCTCGAATAACTCTTACAACATTGGAATTAATACACTCCCTATATCAGTCTCGAATGTTTGTTTTAAAATGGGCTTAAAGAGTTTCCTCTTCACACCTAATTCAAGGCCCTAAAAGCCTAAACTAGTAAGTGAACCCTACAAACAGAAAGTATAATATATTTTAAGTTAAGCGTTAATTTTAAGGCTTGATTTACGCAAAGGATGTGGTCATGAAACTAATGGTGTTTTGAAAAGACGAATAAGGAAGAGAACATTAGAGCATTTGAAATAAAAAATATACTTCGACCTTAAATAAAATCTTGTAAATCTCTTTGTAAAATTCAATTTTTCTAATCAATGTTTCAAGATCTTGTAATTGAAATTTTTCTAAAAATTTCTTTCATTTGACTAAGATAAACTACTTGTATTTCAGGAAATCAAGAAAGAACTTTTAAAATGAGACTCTTTTTTTCTGCAAACAATCAACCTAGGCTACTTTACCAAACTAAATACATGAAAATAAGTTCTTTTTTTTTTATTTTTCAAACTTCTTTAACAAGAAAAACTAAAGTAAAAATATTTTTTTTTCAAAGAAAGAAACAGGAAAAAAGAGAAAACAAAAACAAAGTTTGACAAAGACCCTAAGCCAACTGCAAAAACATAGGGATTCAAACAAGAAACCAAAGGAGGATTTAAAAATTGATAGTTCACTCTAAACCTCTAGGGAAAACAATAGAAAACTAAGAAACAAGTTAACTGAAACTTTAACCCAAGATAATTCCAAAAACAGAGACTCTGATAGCTTCAAGAAAGCCCTGAGAAGCCCAAACTTCTATTAGGAAAGAGGCATACCTCTCTTTGTTAAAAAACACTTTCAAGAAATAGAGATGCAGGTTTTTTCATCAATAGCTTGTGTATGTATGCGATATGTCTACTATGCAGGATGCGTATGTATGTGGGCTGAGCCAAAGCAAAGCGCATACACTTCTGATAATTTTCAAGAAGGAAAATGAATAGGCAGACTGATTGGGCAGAGAAAACTAGTAGGAACCTTGAAGGTGACCAAAGATCCTTAAAATAATCAGTGAACTTGACTGAAACTCAAAAGGAAATCAAGAAGCCAATAAAAACCCAAAAACCTCCCTCTAAAACCCTAGAGAGACTCCCCAATGGAGTCTCCAATTCTGCTAGTGGGAAAATCCCCTTATAACTATACCAAGGTTCTTAGTATAGATAGAGTTATGGACTCCCTTAAACTACCATCTAATTCCTACACTACCCCAAAAATTCCACACAGATGAACAAAAAATGATATAAGAGTAAGTTAGAAGCAGTACCTTTGGTCCAAACGTTTGATGCTGACCTCCTCAAGCTTTGTTGCTTCATGGGATGTTGGTCTCCTCTCAAAGATGACTTGAATCAATGCTTATGAAAACAATGCTACAAATATTCTATCTCTATTCATCAATTAGGGTTAGATATAACTCATTATGAATAAACCAAATCAAAGACATAAATATATCATTTGGGATAGGGAAAAAGATTCTTTTATTCAATATTCAAAGATTGGAAATTACAACCTTTGTAGGACGATGCTCAACGAACCTGTTCTAGGATCATTGTTGGCAAAGGGTAAGACCCAAGGTTCAATGCTTCAACAGTGCACCAACAAAAACCTAGCTATTGACCCTTTTGGCAACACCTGCGAAGTAGGCGAAGTCTCACCCGAGGTAAAGGCAGGGGGGTTTACAGGACTCAGGTGTCTGCAACCAAGCTGGGACAAATATATGTGATTACATTACTTCATAGAGTACTTAAGAGATATGTGCATTATTTTATCAACTTTATTCACATCAAAGAACAAACCCTAAGAATAGATCAGCGCAGTAACACTGACAAAATACACATCTCACTTAGCATCATAAGTTATATCTAGCATATTCTACATAAATAAAGCACTAAGAATTCATAGATCTATATATCATACATAGAAATCAATGCACTAAGCATACCCATAGCATAAAAATCATAGCACAAAGAAAACCATCAACACATGATATACGTGGTTCACCCCAGTGTGGGGCTACGTCCACCAACAACTTCTTATTCTTTATTAGGCTTTAATCTCTTACATTTGTCTTCTCCTGTGCACTAAGCCACAGAGCCAAGCTTCACATCGGACAGGTGATCTGCGCACTAAGCACTAGATCCACCTTCCCAAAATCAGGTCAAGGCACAAAGCCAACTCCTTTATCAAGCACAGAGCCTTACACACACAGTTTGTTTCACTAATCAACCCAAAACTATTTGCACTTAGCCTTGCAAGCTATTGACCACTTTCTACATTACATTCTTACTTATTTATACTTTTACATTTACAAAAAGGCCTAATCATGGGTAAATCCATGGGTCGAAATCCCATAATCCATTACAAAACCCTAAAAATCCCATGTTGGGTCCACAAAGCCCACAAAACAGGTGAGACCCGTGATCTCAGCTCCTCCTGGGTGCTCCTTCCTCGATCACTGCGTTGAAGTCCAAAAAGTGGTCAAACCTAACTAATATTTCCTTAAAACTTGGTCGAGGGCCATTATGCCTCCAACAATCACCTGTGACTCGTCTCGAGTCACTGAGATCTGGGCAGTGTTGCTTCGAAGGCCTTGAGCTTAGCTCGATCTGCCTCGACTTTCTTCTTCTCTTGAGCCTCCTGCTTAGCGATCTCTTGGATCATATACGTTGTAACAGGCCCTTCCATGTGTTGTTCCACTGTCGCAACCACTTGGTCCAACTGCGATCCTTGTCCTTTGATATCTTTAAACATTGTGCATGATTTATCCTACACCAATTGAAGCGTTTGTGTGACTTCCATCACTCTGTCCTGGATGGTAGTAATCTTCTGCTGGATTTCATGTTGTTCTTGAGATCTCTTCATTCTCTCGACTATAGTAAGTAACTTCATATGCGCCTGTACTGATATGCCTATTGTTTCCCCTCCTGTAACTATGCTTCCATTTTTCTCAGCTCTGGATATTCGACGAGGCGTTCATAAGTCTGTGAACTTAGTTTTCTCAACTGCTTGCATTCTGAGGTGAGGAATATGATCTTTTCAACTGTGCTCTTAGTGGCTTCCTCCCTCTGATCATGCACTTCCTGTGGAGTGCTTGGTACTTCTTGGATATCTAATTTCGTTAACCTTATTTGAAGCTGTTGGATGGCCTCAACAAGCTTCACCAATTGAACCTCAACTGACTCATGTTCTTCCTGTGCCAAGCCTAGCATAGAGAGAAGTGATTTTCTCACCACTTCTTTGACTATAGTCTTCTCTACAAGAAATTGGTCCTTTTCCCTCTATATCTTCACTTTGTCCTCCTCGAGCATCACCTGAAACTTATCTTTCTCATTTTCATAAGTGGATACATAGTACCGCGCAACTTGTAATTACTCTAAGACTTCCTCTTTCTCTTGATTCAAGGCTCCTATAGCCTTCTCCTTTTCTTCTTGAAATTTATGAAGCCAAGCCTCTGTTACATCTACTAATGTTCTCAATTGGGCAGGCTCATCCCCCAATTCTGCAATCTCCGACCAGGAAGGCATAGTATGTACTGCGTAGATAACTTGAATAGCTTGCTATATCTCCTTGAGCTCCTTCTCGACCCTTACATACAGCTCTTCCAGCTTCGCTCCATATCTCTGCAAGAGATATTCAAACGCATCCTCCATCTCTTCACGGATTAGACCGATATCATCCTCTGTGAGCATAGCCTCTAGCTGGGGCTAACTGGCACGGGTCTTCTTTCTTGCTGAGGTTTTTTGCGGAGAAACCTTCCTCTTCTTCGGTGTTTATCTCTCGGTAGAGGGAACCTTCGGTGGTGTAGCTTCACCTTCTCATTGTTTTTCTCCTTCATCCCCTCCTCCTTCTTCATTTACTTTATCTCATCCTCCTATGGGTGAGCCAGATCCATTTTCTTCAGAGGCGTTGTCTTCCTCATCAGTCTGTTCATCCTGGAATTCCTCCTTTTTCTTTTTCTTCTTCGCGTTGGTCTGCCTGACATGCTCGACGCGAGTTACCAAGGGGCTTCCTATGATATTAGCATCAGAGAGTTCTGTATATGCAACCAGTAGAAGGAACTCCTCTGGCCATACCTTGGTGATATTCTCCATGTCTTCGTCGGTCAGCTTATAGTAAGACTTAAACTCTTCCTTGCTCTCATCCATGTGCGTAGTGATATAAATAAAATGCAAATCTGCACGAAACTTGTCTATCGGTCTGTACTCGTGCAAGGTGGGTGGTGTCATGTGCGGAAATGACTCTATGGAAACCTTCAGTTGATGATAGTAGGCATGGAACACTGCATTCGACTTCCATTTCTTCAACATGTCATTTGTGTACCATAATGTAGAAAATCTAGCTGCCAATGGCTCTGATGGTTCCATTTCTGGAAAAGCTTCTCCTGCAGGCATTTGCCAAGCGACAAATGCATTCAACACAAGTAGCCAGCTAAAGTGGAACTCATATCCCTTATCCTGCGCTTCATGGAAGTCTTTATCAAGATCGTTGATGAGGTAGCTCACCCAATTCATCTGCATCCCCTCCATGCATTTTCAAGCGAGGTCCACCACAAAATCGGTGACCTGTGTGGGGCGATTATTTCTTACAATATTTCCAGCTATGAGTTGGCAAGAGAGGCGCACTGTGCCATACTAGATAGAGGCTAACTTATAGCTTCTCTTTTCCTTCTCAACTTCGTCGTATGCCTCCTTAATGTGTTGTGCTAGGGAGCAATTTGAGTTCTTCCATGGGTAGAACTACTGAGGGTCAGGTCCCTGCATGATCAATCCTATAATTAAGTGGATCAGCACTGGATCCACAGTAATCCACCTATCGAGCCACAGGTATCCACCATGATAGCACGACAAGAGGAGTTTAATGCAATCATTAACCTCCTGACGTCATCCAAAATGAGAAATATTCATCACGTTAAGTATCGTGGATTGCACCAGCTCCTTTATCCACGACTGGGTGACAATGTGAGGCTTCTTCCCAGTGGTCTTCATGAAATATCTATGGGGCGCAAGCATGGCGTAGTTCTTTCTATCTCCAAGGTTGAAATCATTGTTCTTCAGTAGTGGGATCTGTCCCAACTGACTTCCCACTACGTGTATTCCCTTCGGAATGTACATGGTGATCAATGTGTACTCGAAATCCCGTGGGATGCTATCACAGTTAACCGCGCTAGCCAAAGGCGGGATATAATAAGGTAAGATCGATGGGATCTGCTTTGCATTAGCTAGATCTTCGCGATGCTTACTTCACTTCTCATTCACGGGGTTAGTACGGCCCAAGAATCGTGTAGTCGAAGTGGAAGCCTGGAGTCACCTAGTCGACGATGCCTGAACACCTTCAGACATATCTCTATCAACCATAAAATTCTTAAGAATATCTTCGACGTACTTCTCTAACTCAGTTTTTTCACCCAACATTCTCTCTTTTAAATGGACAGGTCAGGGTAGGTGAATGGATATATGGAGTAAACAACAGATGGAGAGGTCTAGGTTCTAAAATCATAGTTCAACAAACAATTAACTCTCTGATAGCTCAGTTAATCACAGATGGTGAAAATTGGTCTCGACGCAGGGACCAACGGGTTAAATAAGAGAGCATTGTAAAGGATTCTTCCAACGGGCATGATAGCTTCCATCAATGTGAATCTGTCTGTTATGGTGCGGTTGCAACATCCAACAGTGGTCTATCCTCCCATAAATTTATTTCGTAGCCATTATGCAGCATTGTTCTAACGGTCGGGGTTCCTCCAACAGTGATATAGTTTTGTCAAGGTGAAGTCCCATTCTGTGTGGTTCTGTTGTTCCGGCGAGGTTCAAATCCTGGAAACCTACCTCCTGCGAAGTCTTCTTTGTAACTCCTTGTATCTTTTCCAAATTGGCTTTCTTCTTACTGAGCTTCCTTTCCTTCTTTCTCGTGATCTGCATCTCTCGAACTATTTTTGGAATTCTCTTTCCATTCTTATTCTTATATTCTCCTAGCGTAGTGACTTTGCATTGTGGATGTGATCTCAAAGGGTTCAAGGTTAATACCTCTTCTCTTATCACGTCCTGGGTGGATATACTTTCTTGCATGGATAGGTCCTTCAAAACTTCTTGCATTATTTCAACCTCGACATCTAATTCTCTTTCCTTTTGTTGCTTCAACTCAACTTCTCTTTCTTCTATCAGTCGATCTATTTTTCTAGCTATGAAATCCCTTAGTTCTTTCTTTTTCTTTTCTTTAGCTGCTTCCTCTACTTTCCTTCTGATCTAATCTTTCTCAATCCAAGTTTTACCTAGAAAAATGGGGAAAGGGGTGGTGTTCTACACAAACTTAATAACTTCAAATTCCTCTTCAATCAATGTTCCATGAATAATAGCAAGTACATTAGTAACTCTTCCATATAGGGTTATCATATTTCCTTTGAACAAGCCTATCCTTCCCAATGAAGGTACCACAGTAGGCTTCCCCAAAATTTCCCAAGTGCCTTCTATCATAATATTCACTTGTGTCTCTTCATCCAAGACACAGTCTATGTCGAAGTCTCCTATTCTTTCACTTATTCATTGTTTTACTTTCAAGATCTTTGGTAAATTGGCATCTTTGTAATCATTCATCATTTCTTTCAATTGTTCTAATGTAGTCTGAACTTTCTCTAATTATTTCCCTTGATGATTCTTTAACATGCTCTTATTCTCTTGACTTCCTTCATAGTTCTCTTGTCTCATGTTCATTTGTTCAACTTTAGCAATCATTCTTGGACAATCCTCAACCTCATGACCAAAAACTTTACAACAAAGACAAATAGGGCATGTACCAGGGAATTCCTTAGCAAGATGTCCTGGTCTTTTTCAGTTATAACATAGTGTCAATCCTCTCTTTCTTTTAAACGTTCCCCGACCTCTCCTATACTACGCACTAGGATCACAGTGTTGGACCTGCAATCTGCAAAAATTCTTTCTAGGCTCTTGCATCCAATTATTAGTCCAAAAATTCTTTCTACACATAGGAATAACATATCTTTCTTTATTTCTATCAAATTTATTCAGACCAACTCTTTCTTCCAACTGCAATCTATCTTTCAGACTAGGAAAAAATCTATTAAACATACTTAAATTCATTCATTCGAAACACAAAATTTCCATTTATCTTACTCAATCAAAGAACAAAGCTTTACCTCTTTCAAGATCTTACCTCTTTTTTTCAGATCGGGTTTATTTCTTAGCACAGAGCTCCGCAAGTCAAGTAGAGTATTGTGCACTACATCAACATATCTACGCACAGAGCTTCTATTTTCTTTACTTCAATTCCCATGAATCATGGTTTCATGTCCTGGCAACGGAACCATCTGTTTTCACAGGGGCAAACCCAGGGTTCAACGCTTCAACAACGCACCAGCAAAACCCTAAATACTGGCCCTTTCGGAAACACCTGCGAAGCAGGCGAAGTCTCACCTGAGGTAGAGGCAGGGGGGTTACAGGACTCGGGTGTTTGCAACCAATTTGGGACACAAATTTGTGATTACAATTACTTCGTAGAGTACTTAAGAGCTACATGCATTAGTTTATCAACTTTATTTGCGTTGTAGAAAAAATCCTAAGAATAGATTGGTGCAGTAACACTGAAAAAATACACATTGCACTTAACATCCTAAGTTAGATCTAGAATATTCAACATAAATAAAGCACAAAGCATTCATAGATCTATTTATCATACATAACAATCAATGCACTAAGCATACCCATAGCATAAACATCATATCACAAAGAAAACCATCAACACATGATATACATGGTTCACCCCAGTGTGGGGCTACGTCCACCAACGACTTCTTATTCTTTATTAGGCTTCAATATCTTACATTCGTCTGGTCCTCTGCACTAAGCCACAGATCCAAGCTTCACACCAAACAGGTGATCTGTGCACTAAGCACTAGATCCACCTTCCAAAAATCAGGTCAAGGCACAAAGCCAACTCCTCTATCAAGCACAGAGCCTTACATACACATTTTATTGCACTAAGAAACCCAAAACTACTTGCACTTAGCCTTGCAAGCTATCGACCACTTTCTACATTACATTCTTACTTATTTATACTTTTACATTTACAAAAAGGCCTAATCATGGGTAAACCCATGGTCTGACATCCCATAACCCATTAAAAAACCCTAAGAATACCATGTTGGGTCCACAAATCCCACAAAACAAGTGAGATCCGCGATCTCATCTCCGCCTAGGCACTCCTTCCTCGATCAGTGTGTCGAAGTCCAAAAAGTGGTCAAACCTGACTAATATTTCCTCAAAACTTGATCGAGGGCCAACAATCCTCTTAAAAATGCTCCAATTGCACCTTCCAAATTTCTTCACTCACAATCAACTGGTCACTTCAAGGGAAGGGAAGGGATTGTATCGGAGAAAAGGGCTAGAGAGGGAATGTTGAGCCAATAACTCATAAAAGGCTGCAAATACTTGGGAAAGGAAGGAAAGGGATTTGGGCAGAGTTTCATTGTTCTAATGCTTGATTGTGGAATGAGACCCTAAGACCTCCTTTTATATGAAAAAAGGATAGTTATTTGGTTTTGGGATATAGGTTATAGCAAGTGAAATGGTTGGGAAACCTCCAACAACCCATTAATTCCACCAAATTCCTTGCAAATTTTTATTTTTCGCAACTTTTGAAGGTAAACGTGGGTTTTTTATTATGAAGCTAGCATATGTACGTGGGATGTCTAGCATGCATCAAGCGTATGTATGTGGGAAATAGTGCAGCAGGGTGCGTACATGCTCCAATAAATGGTTTTTTAAATAGAGTTCCTCAACAGTGATTTGGCAATTTGTGCAAGTTTAAGAAAGGCCAATTCCATGTATGCATAAGTAGGGAATTTTAGGGCTATAAAAAACACAAGAAATCTCAACATACTATCTTGATTGGCCAGCTTGGGACCAGTGTTAGTTCCACTCTTTTGACTGCTATTGTCTGGATCCTTCCACACCACTATCACTTGGAATAAAGTATTGTTGACTTCACCTTTTCCTTTACTTGTGTCGTTAGTTCTTTCCTCTTTTTATCTTTTTTAAACTTCATCCTCTTCACTATCTGTTATGTGTTCTTCTTGAATAAATATGCACAAAGGAGGTGGAACAGAGGTGGGGTGGTGGAGAGGCATTTTGGATAATTTTTGGGATCTATTCCACAAGGAAGTCAAAGGGTAAAAGACAATTATAATATGGACCAAAGTGTGTTATGGAGCAGACTTCAAGGAGTCAAAGAGCACGAAAAAAGGATGTGTGATGGAGCAACGTGAAAAAGGTGGAAAATGGTTATAAACCATTGGGTTTTGGGGACACATTGTCCACTTTTGTAACGGGTATTTGGGAGACACTTTATCCACTTTTTTAATGGGATTATCCCTATTGTTATGTATAAATATGTAAAAGGTTTCTTAGATAGAGACTAAGTGTGTGTGTGTGTGTATAAGTTCCTAGTGCTTTTTGAGTAAAGGAGTCGAGTGAAGGAATAAATATGAGGTATGGCTAAGGAGTGAACTCACAATGCATCATAATGGATAGGCAGGTTTGGGTGATGTTAATCTTGCATATCTTGTAGTGTAGTGCGCAGTTGTAAGAAAAATAATAACAAATAATAGAAGAAGCCAATCATTGTGGACGTAGCCCAAGTTGGGTGAGCCACGTAAATCTGTGTGTTATGATGTGTTTTCAATTTATGATGTTTTATCATATATATTGAATGTATGGATCATATATGATGGTATAATGTTGTGCATATATTATGTTTAATAATAAAGTAAGTATTAAGATATGATAATTATGCACATGAGTAAATGGTAGCAAGGACATGAATGATGCCTCACTTCCCATCATCACTGTAGAACCTTGGTTCCTACATCCCCTCTAGATGACTAAGGTGACACTTCACTTGTTTTGCAGCTGATGTTGAAAGGGTTGGTATCTAAGGGTTTTGTTGGTATTTGAATGATTAACCTCCGGTCTGCCCCCTACATGCCCACAAATGGTTTCCTTGTCGGGACTGAGAACTGTAATTGAGGGGAACATTTTGGAGGCCAAATAGAGAATAAAATGGAACAATGGATAGAAATGAAGCAACGATGATTTTCCAGAGAACATAATAGAAACCATAGGCTCAACAACGAAAATTGGTTACAAAGGTATGTTTTCACAGATCTGCATGAAATTTTCTTTAATGAATTTCTGAATATTTTAACTAAATGGTTAGGAAGGCTAGTGGAGAATGTTGGAAGATACAGAGTTGAATCCTTGAGAAACTGGACTCCTGAACTGATCACACAACTCAATATGGTAAGTAATAAGGTTTCTTGCGTAGTATATTTTTGGTTGAGTAGTATATTGGGGGGTTATATTATGGAGTTTTTAGTATATTGTACCTAGTCTTATAGTGTCATGGAGAGGTACTTCTTCAAGGGTCAACACAGAATATGTTTGAGTGAATTATATACTTGGATAAAGATGTTACTATGCGATAAGAATGTCATGAAGATGGATCATGATATCTAAGTTCCTTTGTGCACATAGGGGAACTGGGGGATGACCGGAGGACGGTCTGAGAGTGGGAAGGATTAGTAAGGAGAGGATGGAATAAGGATGTTGAGAGAGGATACTCACTCAGATGGAGAGATTGGAGTACTACGCTATGGGAAAAGGTTTAGATATAGTAAGAAGGAGACTGTGGTTGGAAAAGGAGAACAACAAATATAATTTGAGTAAAGTGACCCCTGCGCGAGAATTTAGATCACACTGTATGAAGGAAGGAAAAGGAAAGAAAGGGATCCTCAGTAGTTCCCATAATAAGGAAATCCATCTCATATCGGAATCTATATCGAATCCACGACCCATTGTGCATCATTAAGGATTGAAGTAGGAACTAAGAATTGTTCAAGAGAAATTGTAATAAGTGGAGGAAGTTAGAGAAATAGTCAGAATAGTGGGAACAACGTAGAAAACTAGAGTCAGTCAGCATCACCAAGGGTAATTACAACACCTAGTACAATGGAAGGGATATATCATACGTTGAGAATGCTTGAGTTTCAGGGAATAGGGTTGGATGACCCTGAGAAACACTTGTTTTTATGTGACACAATATGGACTGTGAAGAATGTCTAGGATGAGGTGATGAAATTTAATCAATGGCTTATTCACATAGTACACAGAGATTTATACCGGAAACCCTCAACTGGGAAAACATTTCTTATATTCATTATATCAAATTTCACCATTCACTATACAATATATACAATGTTTTTAGGTATTCCGTACATGCCAAAACCCTAATCCCTAAAACCGAGATTATTTTTAGTAAACCGCTAAAAATAGCAAAAACCGCTAAAAATAAAAATTGGGGAACTACCCCAAACGTTGCGTGTAACCAGGGGGGGCATACCTTCCCCCCATGGGACCCCCCTAAGAAAGCACCCAACGCACACGACACAATCAACACACTACTATGAGGGATCGTTAGATGCAATTATCATATATGACGCACCCACACACACACATGCAAAGAATATAACACATACCCAACACTACAATACATTCTTCTTTATTTATAATTTACAAAACTTTACAATAAGGCCTAAACATGGGAAAAACCCATGGGCCGACATCCCAAAACCCATTACAAAACCCTAGAGGATCCCTTACTGGGTCCACATAACCCTTAAAATAGGTGATATCCACGATCTCAGATCCACCTGGGTGCTCCTTCTTCGACCAACGTGTCGAATACCAAAAGTGGGTCAAAAATAACCAAAGTTTTCCCAAAACTTGGTCGAGGACCAACAGGCCTCTAACACTCACCTATGACTCATCCCGAGTCACTCATTTCTGGACAATGTTGCTTCAAAAGCCTCGATCTTAACTCGAGCTGCTTCGACTTGTTGCCTCGCCTAAGCCTCCTTCTCAACGAGATCCTAGATTGTCTGCTCCATAATAGACCCATCCAGGCGTTGTTCTACTGCTGCAACTACTTGATCTAGCTGTGAGCCTTGGTTATTGCTCTCCTCGAACACCTTGCAAGATTCATCCTACACAGGTTGTAAATTCTTTGTTACTTCCATCACCTTACCGTAGAGGGTAGTGATTTGTTTTTGTACTATGCCCTGCTCCTGGTATCTCTTCATCCTTTCCACTATTGTGATCAGCTTCATCTGCACCTGCAATGAAAATGCCCACTTTTTCGCCTCCTGTAACTAAGCTTCTAGTTTCTTTAACTCTGGATCCTTAGTGAGGCGTTTGTATGTTTGGGTGCTTCTGTCACTCAGTTGTTTACATAACAAGGCAAGGGATTTTATACTTGCTACTTTGTTTTTGGCGGACTCCTCCTTTTGGTCACGCAACTCCTGCGGGGTGCTCGACACTGTCTAGGCCTCCAGTTCAACTATCCTAGCCTGAAACTATTGGAGGGTCTCTGCGAGCTTTGCTACTTGAGTTTCAATAGGCTCCTTCTCCTCCTATACCAAGCCTAGAACAAAGTGAAATGCTTTGATTACTTCTTCTTTGACCATGGCCTGCTCTGCGAGAAGCTGCTCTTTTTCCTTCAATATATGGGCTTCGCCAATTCTCTTTTCTTCCTGAAGCTTCATCTGAAACTTTTCCTTCTCGTTTTCATAGGAAGCTACATTGTCCTACGCTGCTCGTAACTATACTAGGACTTCATCTTTCTCTTTTTGCAAAGCTTTTGTAGCCTTCTCCGTCTCTTCCTAAGCTCTCTGGAACCGATCTTTTGTTTCATCAACAATCCTTCTTAACTGGGTTGGTTCGTCCCCCAATTCCACAGTCTGTGATGAGGAAGGTGTAGACGAAACAATAGGCACTACGCAGATCAAGCGAATAGCCTGTTGCACTTCCTTCAATTCTCTTTCAATCCTTCCATATAACTCTTCTTGTTTCTCTCTGTATCTATGCAACATGTCTTCAGAGGTGTCCTCAATATCTCTATGAACCAGACTAATGTCGTCGTCAGTGAGAGTAGCTTCCAACTATGGCTTATTGGCGTGCATTTGCTTCCTTGCTAAAGGTTTCTTCGGAGTAACTTTCCTCTTCTGTGGTTTCACTATACCAATAGGGAGATATTCAAGTGGGTTAGATTTTTCTCCTCCTTTCTCTTCTTCTCCTTCATCTCCTCCTCCCTGTCCTTTTGCTTCATCTTATCCTTCTCCATGTCCTTATTCTTCATCTTCTCCTCCTCCAGACCCATTATCTCCAGAAGTTGTGTCCTCTTCGTCACTCTCTATGTCCTGAAATTCAACCTGCTTTTTCTGCTTCTTCGTCCCACTGGACTGTCCAAAATGTTCAACTCATGTAACTATCGGGCTTTCTATAGTGTTAGTGTTAGATAAATCTGCATCGGCGATAGGTACAAGAAATGCTTCTGGCCATTCCTTTGTAATATGTTCTATATCTTCATCTGTGAGCTTGTAGTATGACTGCAATTCTTCGTGGTGCTCATCTCTTTGTGCGGTGATGTAAATGAAATGGGGCTCAGCATGGAACTTCGCTATGGGTTGATACTGATGCAGGGTAAATGGTGTCATATGTGGGAATGATTCAATGGAGACCTTCAAATGTTGATAGTATATGTGAAACATGACATTAGACTGCCACTGCTTCGTCATGTCATTGGTATACCACAGGGTGGAAAACTGAGCGTCCAGGGGCTCCGTAGGTTCAATATCTGGAAAAGTATCTCCTTCATGCATCTGCCAAGACACAAATGCGATCAAGATGATCAACCAACTATAGTGGAACTCATGTCCTAAGTCTCGGGCTTCGCGACAATCCTTTTCTAGCTCGTTGACGAGGTAGTTCTCCCAATTCATCTGCATGTCGTCCACACACTTTCCTGCGAGGTCCACCATGAACCTGGTGACCTATGTGGGTTGGTTCTTCCTCAATATCTTGCCAGCTAAGAGTTGAAAATCAAGGCCCACTATGCCATCCTGTATGGAGGCTACCTTGTAACATCACTTCCCCTTTTCTACCTCTCCATAAGCTTCTTTGATGTGTTGTGCTAACAAACGGTCTGAGTTCTTCCCTAGATAGAACTATTATGGGTTAGGACCCTTCAAAATTAAACTTGTGATCTGGTGGATCAACGTCTGATCCACAGTAATTCTTCTGTCAAGCCATAGATAACTGCCATGATATCATGATGGAAGGATTTTAACGCAAGCGTTAACCTCCTGGTGGTGGCCAAAATGGGGAATATGTTGTTAGGGTCCTAACCCGCACATAGGTAGAACAATATATTCAGATGTAATAAAGGTCAATACTAATAATGCCTTTCAATAAAATAGAATAAGGTGGATGTAAGAAGACCTAATAGAAGCTTCCGCTTCTAGAAGGATCTTCCTCTAGCTGCTTCTTTTTAGTATAAATAGGAGTCGAGGGTATGAGAACCCTAGATTTGATATTATTGTAATAGAGCTCTACACAACTGGAGGTTTCCCTCTCGAATAGGCCCATGAACATTTCTTTCAGATTCAAAGTGCCATTTATGTTGTTACTCTTATATCATTTCAATGTTATTGTGGTGAATGTTCTGGTTATATTGTTGTTATTCTTCCATTACTAGCATTTTATTTATGTTCTGCATACATTTTATATCTGGTATATTACAAGTGGTATCAGAGCACTTTCCTCGACATAAAGTGTGGGTTAAATTTTTTTCAGGGTAGAGACGTATTACGGCATCTTTAAGCCATATAGATCTGTCGTTACATGCATAAACCCACGGTTGAGAGATTCATACACGCAGGAAATACAAGTGGTACTTAAGCGCACATCTGTTGGCCACCCTTGTAACCCCTGTTGGTACCCCTTCGAGTGGTATCACATTAGACAACACCTGTGTACGGATCGACCTAGATTACCTGAAGCCCTCTTTAGATAAACCGATCGGCTTCCTGACTGCTATAGTGTCACCGAGAACAACACTCGGGAAGATACTCTCTAGTACTTGGGTAGTTGGGTAGTATGGCTAAGGGTACAATCTATCCTCCTTAGTTAGTGCCCTGAGATATTGGGTCGCGTACTAATGTTGGACCCCGCACGCATATCAGAGAGCTATAGCACAGGGAAAACCCTTGTCTATAGAACCCTTGAATACCTAACCCTTGGGGACAGAAACATAAACAAATTAAAACAGACAAGATCTATTTCTGCGCAACTGTGTTCAAGTTGCCCAGTAAATACACATTTCTTTCTGGTTAAGAATTTGGGCATTTCCTCTCTGCAGTATTCTTGAGACCGGAATATAACTCCGTAAAAAAAAAAGTCTTGAAATTTTTTCACCATTAATTGAGACCTATTCCATTGGATTCATCTCTTTGCCCTTATCACATTCATCCATATAATTTTTTGGGAAAAATGTTTTACCCCACCCACCCCTTTTAAGTTTACCCATCCTCATGGCCCATACTCATAGCCAAGACTTGGAAGCTCACTTCAACACCTTGCAATCTAGTCTCATTGAGACCCAACAAGAAGTGAAACAACTCAGTGCCAATGTTGTCGCCATCAATACAACCATGCAGTCCTCAATGGGGGAAATCAAACAAGACCTCACCACCCAGCTTGAATAAGTCTTTTCAACACTCTGCACCAAACTGCATATCCCTACAGATAACCCTTCCTCTTCCTCACCTCCACATACTGAAGGTGACCATTCCTCTCGTTCCCATACCTTGCAGAACCATCACTTTCAACGTGACCTACGCCTTTCGCGGGTGGATGTGACCAAATTTTATGGCTCGGACCCCACTGGTTGGATAACCCAAATGGAAGATTACTTCTCTTTATACGACATTACATATGACTTGGCCAAACTCCAGTATGGTGTTCTCCATCTAGATCAAGAACGTTGGCAATGGTGGCAATGGAGAAAAACTTCTCATCAAAGGTATATTGCTTGGACACACTTTGTGGCAGAGCTTTATGAACGCTTTGACATTGACACCAACCATTTGGGGCATTTGAGAAAGCTGAAACAATTAGGAACAGTGGAATACTTTATAGCTGCCTTTGAGCGCCTGACTTTTAGAATAGAGGGCATGTCTGATGCCTTTTTCCGAGAGTGTTTTATCAGTAGCCTCAAGGATGAAATTTGGGCCCATTTCCTCATGGCTTGACCTGAGAGTTGGGTGGAGGCTACCAAAAGAGCTAAAGAAGCACAACAGGTTATATCTTCTCAAAATTGCAAACCCTCCTTTATCCCTTTCCCTAAACCAGTAAAGCCCACTACTCCCTCTGCTCCACTAAAGATCCAAAAATTGACCAGGGCTGAAATGTTTGAACGCCAACTCAAAGGCCTTTGTTATAACTATGATGACAAATATTTCCCGGGCCACAAGTGTAAAGAAAAAAAGATTTTTATGGCCATCTCCAAGGAGATTTCAAAAGATGATGAAGAAACTCCCTTTGTATCTGAGTCACTTGAATCCACTGACATAACCCCTCCCTCAGACCCTCCCGAAGTAGAACCGGTCATTTCCCTCAATTCTCTCACTGGCTTCTCCGCTCCCCAAACCCTCAAGTGAATCGGTTACATCAAGAATTGGAAGGTCATCATTCTGGTTGATAGTGGTAGCACCCATAATTTTATTCATCGCCGCATTGCCCAAGAAACTCATTGCTACATCCACGTCGTCAATAATTTCCAAATCATGATTGCCAATGGTGGTTCCATGAAATGTGGAGGGCGTTGTGAAAATGTGCATCTCCAAATTGATGACTACCACCTGAAATCCCATATGTTTGCTATCGACATGGGAGGTTGTGACATTGTGTTGGGTGCAGACTGGCTAAGGACTTTGGGTCCCATTCTCATGGATTTTAAAGACTTAACCATGCAATTCAACCAAGAGGGCYACCAATATAAGTTCCAAGGCATCACCGTCGGTTCACCTGAGATCATTAGTTCCCATCGCATGGAAAAACTGCTCAAAAAGGGTCATTCTGGTGTTATCGCCCAACTCCATGCCATACAAGCAACAGAGACACCCTCGGTACCGCAAGACCTCCAAGCCATCATTTCTAAACATCAATTGGTCTTTTCCACTCCCCAAGGCCTCCCTCCTTCCCATGGTGTTCATGATCATTCCATTCCCCTTGTACTCGGAAGCCTTCCTCCCAATATCCATCCGTATCATCACCCCTTTTCCCCAAAAAATGAAATTGAGAAAATGGTCCAGGAAATCCTTAATGCAGGCATTATCCACCCTAGTATGAACCCCTACTTGTCTCATGTGGTCATGGTCCTGAAGAAACAAGGTTCTTGGCGAATGTGTCCTGACTTCCGTGCCCTCAACAAACTTACCATCAAAGACAAATTCCCCATTCCTATCATTGATGACCTCCTGGATGAATTGAGTGGCGCCCAATTCTTCACTAAACTGGATCTTCGTTCGGGCTACCACTAGATACGTATGAAAGAGACAGACATTCCCAAAACTGCCTTTAGAACTCATGAGGGCCACTATGAGTTTTTGGTGATGCCCTTTGGCTTGTGTAATGCCCCCTCCACCTTCCAAAGCCTCATGAATCATGTCTTCTTTCCTTTTCTCCGCCATTTTTTCTTAGTTTTCTTTGATGATATCCTCATCTATAGAAAAACCTAGATAGACCATCTTGCTCATGTGGATCGAGTTCTCCATCTACTCTCTCGGCACTAGTTTTTCCTGAAACAGTCTAAATGTGCTTTTGGTGCCTCATAAGTAGAATACTTGGGTCATCTGGTTGGAAAATATGGTGTCAGGGTGGATCCTAAAAAGATTGAATCTATGCAATACTGGCCTCACCCAAAGACTCTTAAGAGCTTGCGTGGATTTCTAGTCTTAACAGGGTATTATCGCAAGTTTGTTAAGAATTATGGGAATATTGTAGCACCTCTCACTGCTCTCCTAAAAAAGAACTCTTTCACTTGGACTCCATCCGTTGCTCAAGATTTTCAAACCTTGAAGATGGCCATATGCACCACTCTAGTCCTCGCCCTTCCTGATTTCACAAAGACCTTTGTGTTGGAATGTGATGCCTCAGGGAAAGGAATTGGTGTTTTCCTTATGCAAGAGGGTCGACCTTTGGCCTTTACCAGCAAGCAACTATTTGAAATAAATCTGGGCAAATCCATCTATGAAAAGGAAATGTTGTCTATTCTTCATGTCGTGGATCTGTGGCATCCTTATCTATTGGGGAAACATTTCCAAATTAAGACAGACCATCAAAGCCTTAAGTATTTTCTAGAACAACGCATTTCCTCCCCAGAACAACAAAAATGGGTGACTAAACTCTTTGGATATGATTATGAGATCATTTATAGAAAGGCAAAGACAATGTGGTTGAGGATGCACTTTCCCAAAAGTATGAAGATGAAGGATCCATTTTTTCTCTTTCATTCATTGTACCAGATTGGTTCCAAGCCATTCGCCAGGAATGGCTACAAGATCCCAAAAGTTCGTAGTTGATCCACTAGTTGCAGTCCAATGCTCCAGCTTCTCCAGGGTACTCTTGGCTCCATGAGGATATTCGATACAAAGGCCGTTTGTATTTAAGTAAACAATCAAAGCTTAAATCCACAGTACTTTCTGAGCTTCATGATACACCCACAGCAGGGCACTCTTGGTTCACCAAAACCTATGACAGGGTCAAACGTTCCTTTTTCTGAGACGATATGAAATAGGACATTCGTAATTTTGTAGTTGAATGTGATGTGTGTTAATGAAACAAGGGAGAAATAGTCAAATCGTCGGGCATACTACAACTGCTCCCAATTCCACCTGCTATTTGGAAGGATATCTCTATGGATTTTATTACCGGCTTACCCAAATCGGGAAATAAATCCATCATCATGGTGGTTATTGATTGCCTTGCCAAGTATGCTCATTTCTGCGCCCTTCAACACCCATTTACAACATCCACGGTGGCTCAAATCTTCATGGATCAGGTCTTCAAGCTTCATGGCATTCCACACTCTATTGTTTCTGATCGCGACCCAACTTTCACAAGCAATTTTTGGCAAGACTTGTTCAAGATACAAGGCACCGAATTGCATCTCAGCACAACTTATCATCCCCAGACTGATGGCCAAACGGAAGTTTTCAACAAGTGTTTGGAACATATTTGAGGTTTTTTTCCTTGGAAAAGAAAAATCAGTGGGCTCAATGGTTACCCCTAGCTGAATGGTGGTACAACACTTCATACCATACAGCTACACACATGACTCTTTTTGAAGCGGTATATGGACAGAAGCCACCTTCATTTCTCTCATACTTACCGGGTTCCTCGAAGGTCCAGGCGGTTGACCTAACAATTACAGCTCGAGAGGCTATTCTCCATACCCTCAAAGAGAATTTGGTCATGGCATAGAATCGCATGAAACAACAAGCAGATCAAGGTCGATCTGAACGTCAATTTGCAGAAGGAGATCAAGTGTTTCCTCGACTGCAACCTTACAAGAAAAATTCCCTCAAGGCCGAGCATTGTCAAAATCTAGCACCCAAATTTTATGGTCCTTATACCATTCTCAAGTGTGTGGGACAAGTTGCCTATCAGTTAGCTTTGCCCAACCATTCGAAGCTACATCCTTTTTTTCATGTTTCATGCTTAAAGAAGGTGATTGGAGCTAAGTACCAAATTCAAACCAACCTTCCAGAGTTAGCTGGAGAAGGATCCATTTGGCTGCAACCATAAGCCGTTTTGGACAAGCGTGAGAATCGCCTACGTCAGAGAACCATCATGGAAATGTTATTCTAGTGGAAAGATAAATTTCCAGCAGACGCCACTTGGGAACCAACTACCATTCTACATCAGTTTCCTCATCTCAAGCCTTGAGGACAAGGCTATTTTTAAGGGGGCGGACATGTTAGGGTCCTAACCCGCACATAGGTAGAACAATATATTC
>JZKD02S0859965.1:576417-590624 GCA_000966675.3 Picea glauca
CTAATAGAAGCTTCTGCTTCTAGAAGGATCTTCCTCTAGATGCTTCTTTTTAGTATAAATAGGAGTCGAGGGTATGAGAACCCTAGCTTGGATATTATTGTAATAGAGATCTGCTTAGTTGGAGGTTTCCCCCTCAAAAAGGCCCGTGAACATTGCTTTCAGATTCAAAGTGTCATTTCTGTTGTTATTCTTATATCATTTCAGAGTTATTGTGGTGAATGTTCTGGTTATATTGTTGTTATTCTTCCATTACTAGCATTTTATTTTTGTTCTGCATACATTTTATATCTGGTATATTCCATCTTCATTACATTCAATACAGTTGATTGTGCCAACCCCCTAATCCATGGATGCAAGATGAGGCGAGGTTTCTTTTTTATTTTCTTCGTTAAATAACGGTGAGGAGCTAACATGGCATAGTTCTTTCAGTCTCCTATGTTGAAGTCATTGTTCCTCAACAAAGAGATCTTCCCTAACTGACTTCCTACTATGAGAATTCCTTTCGGAATGTACGTAGTGAATATAGAGTACTCTAAATGATGAAGGATATTTTTGCGGTTAACATTTCCAGCCAGAGGCAGAACATACTCAGGAAGGATCGATGGGATCTTCTTTGCGTTAGTCAGATCACCACAGTGCTTACTTCTCTGTTCAGTCATAGGGTTGATGCAAGTGGAACGACGTCTGGTCGAAGGGGAAGCCTGCATTCCTCTAGTTGACGATGCCTGAATACCTTCAGACACAGGTCTTTCATCCATGAGTTTCTTAAGAAATTCCTCGACAGACTTCTCAAGATCGCTAGGTTCGCCTAACATTATAGCTTTTAACAGACAGGAAAGGTAGACAAACAAATAGGCAGGGTATAGGTTCAGATAATGATAGTCAGCACAACTCAACACTTAAACAGTTCTCGTCTTAGCTCAGTTAATCATGGGTAGCAAAAATGGGTCCCAATGCCACCATCAATGACTTAAATAAGTGGGGTGGTTGTGATAGATCTTCCAACGGAAAGGAACTAGAGTTAAATGCTTCCATTAATGTAAATTAGGTCGTTATGGTGTAGTCTCAATGTCCAAAAGCAGTCCATAAACCCATAAATGTGTTTCCTAACCATTCTAGAGTGTCATTCTAACTATTGGGGAACCTCCAACGGTCATATAACTTCTCCAGGGAAAAGTCCAATTATGCGCGGACCTGTTGTTCCAGTGAGGTTCAATCCCTGCGAACCTGCCTCCTGCGAGGTTCTAGTCTGCGAAGTCTTCCATTCGGTTTCCTTAACTTCTTGTAGCTTTCCCAACTTAGCCTTCTTTTTATTGAGCTTCCTTGCCTCCTTTCCTATTATCTGAGTCTCTTTAACTATTTCTAGAATCCTCTTTCCATTTTTATTCTTATCTTCCCCCAACATAGTGGCTTCGCACTGTCGAGGTACCCTCAAAAGTTCTGTAATTAATATCCCTTTTATTAATACTTCGTGAGTGGGCACATTTCTCTCTTGAATAGATAGGTCCTTCAAGCCTTCTTGCATTCTTTAAACCTTGATATCTAATTTTTTTGCTTTATGTTCCTCGTGCATTGTTAATTTGCTCTGTTGCTTTGACTTATCCTCTCGTTCTTCTATTAGTTGGTCTACTTTCCTAGCTATGAAATCCCTTAATTCTTGCTTTTTCTTTTCTCTAGCTTCTTCCTTTGGTTTCCTTCTGATCTGATCATTCTCAATCCAAGACTTACCTAACAAAAGTGGGAAAGGGGCAATGTCCTCAACAAACCTAATAACTTCAAATTCTTTTTTAGTCGGTGTTCCATGAACAATAATAGGTACAATAATTACTCTTCCACTTAAAGTTATCATCTTTCCTTTAAACAAGCCTATCCTTCCTAAAGAAAGTACCACAATAGGCTTTCCCAAAACTTCCCAGGTTTCTTTTGTCATAACATTCATTTGTGTTTCTTCATCTAAGACACACTCTATGTCGAAGTCTTTTATTCTTTCACTTATGCGTTGTTTTGCTTTCAGGATTTCTGGTAAACTGACATCTTTATGAACATCCATCGTTTCTTCCAACTGTAATAACACAATCTGAACTTCCTCTGACCTTTTATTTTTATGACTTTCTAACATACCCTTTGTCTCTTGGCTCTTTTCATAATTTTCTTGTTTTATGTCCTTCCCTTCAACTTTAGCAATAATCCTTAGACAATCCTCAACCTCATGACCAACAATCTTACAACAAAGACAAATAGGGCCTACCCCAGGGCATTCCTTAGCAAGATGTCCCAACCTTATGCAATTATAACACAAAGTCAATCCTATTTTTCTCTTAAATGTTCCCCAGTGTTTTATGTACCGCGTACTTCCCCTAGGATCATAGTGTTGGACCTGTAGTCTACAAAAATTCTTTCTAGGTTCCTGCATCCACTTATTAGTCCAAAAACTCTTTCTATGCATAGGAATACCATATCTTTCTTCATTTCTATTAGATTTACTCAAATCAACTCTTTCTTTCAACTGCGCCCTAGCCTTCAGACTAGGACATAATCTATTAAACATACTTAAATTCATGCTTTCAAAAAAAAAAAATTCACTTATCTTTCTCTTAACAAAGCACAAAGCTTACCCCTTTTAGAATCTTACGTCTTTTCTTCATAACAACTTACTTTCTTGGCACAAATATTCACAAGTCAAGTAGAGTACTGCGCACTTCAGCAACAGATCTATGCACAAAGCTTCTCTTTTTCTTTACTTCAGTTCCTAGCAATCAAAGTTTCAGTTCCCGATAACAAAACCATTTGTTGGCACAGGGGAAGACCCAGGGTTCAACTCTAACAGCGCACCAAAAAAACCTTGAATATCGACCCATTAGGCAACACCTGTGAAGCAGGCGAAGTCTCACCTGAGGTAGAAGTAGGGAGGTTTACAGGATGTAGGTGTCTGTAACCAGGACACAGATATGTGATAATAACACTTTGTAGAATATTTTGTTAACGCTTAGGAAGTGAACATGCATTATTTTATTATCCTCATTAACATCGTAGAGCATAATCCAAGACAAATCTAGCGCAATAACAACAAGTGATTATGTACCCTGAACACTTAGCACTTAGCACTGTGAGTCAGATCTAGCATTCATTTATCCTTTAACATAAGTAAAGTACTTAAGAAACCAAATATACATTCATTACACATCATAATCAACGCACTAAGCAAATTCATAATAGAAATAACACTGCACAAAGGAAACCATGAGACACCAAATATATGTGGTTCACCCCAAGGTGGGGCTATGTCCACAAACCGCTTCGTCTCTCTATTATTCGCTAAGATCTTACATCTAGTCACCCCTGTGCACTAAGCCACGGAGTCGAACTTCACACAAGACATGAGATATGCGCACTAAGCACTAGATCCTCCTTCTTTGCCTTCCAAAAGTAGCTCAAATGTACAGAGTCACAATCTCTATCACAACACTTAGCACCTACTACAAAAATCACAGTCGGGAACAAAGCCTCGACCACATATACTTCTGCGCACAAATCTACCGTTTCACACAGAACTACATGAACTACTTCTACAATACATTCTTCTTTATTTATAATTTACAAACCTTTACAATAAGGCCTAAACATGGGAAAAACCCATGGGCCGACATCCCAAAACCCGTTACAAAACCCTAGAGGACCCCTTACTGGGTCCACATAACCCTCAAAATATGTGAGATCCACAATCTCAGCTTCGCCTAGGCACTCCTTCTTCGACCAACGTGTCGAAGACCGAAAGTGGGCCAAAACTGACTAAATTTTCCCTAAAACTTGGTCGAGGGACAACACTTGCCCTGTCCTGCCGCCCTGAAATATATGTGTAGACCAACTGTAAGTGTTGTCACATGCTAAATTTTGAATTTTTTCTTAAGAGAAATTGTGATTTTGAAAAAATCATCATTGAGTTCTTGGATCCATTGCATTATATTTTTGTTTGACTTTGGGTTAAAAATTTTCATCATTTCGAGAATTGGGAAATGGGTGAAAATGTGATTTTTTCCAAAAATGGATTATAAAAATTGTTTTATAATCATTTTTTTCCTTTTTAGCCAAATTTGGCCTTTATGGATAAGTTCATAAATTCATACTCTCAGGCCTTTTATGCAGGGTTTCTATTTTATTTAAGAGAAATTGTGATTTTAAAAAAATCATCATTGAGTTCTTGGATCCATTGCATTATATTTTTGTTTGACTTTGGGTTAAAAATTTTCATCATTTCGAGAATTGGGTGAAAATGTGATTTTTTCCAAAAATGGATTATAAAAATTGTTTTATAATCATTTTTTTCCTGGATAAGTTCATAAATTCATACTCTCAGGCCTTTTATGCAGGGTTTTTATTTTATTAAAGTTTGGCTAAAAATGGATTATAAAAATTGTTTTATAATCATTTTTTTCCTTTTAAGCCAAATTTGGCCTTTATGGATAAGTTCATAAATTCATACTCTCGGGCCTTTTATGCAGGGTTTTTATTTTATTTAAGAAAAATTGTGATTTTGAAAAAATCATCATTTAGTTCTTGGATCCATTGCATTATATTTTTGTTTGAATTTGGGTTAAAAATTTTCAACATTTCGAGAATTGGGAAATGGGTGAAAATGTGATTTTTTCCAAAAATGGATTATAAAAATTGTTTTATAATCATTTTTTTCCTTTTAAGCCAAATTTGGCCTTTATGGATAAATTCAAAAATTCATACTCTCATGCCTTTTATGCAGGATTTCTATTTTATTAAAGTTTAGCTAAAATATTGGTCAAGGGCCAATTATCCATGCCCATAGCTATTGAGCCAAGCACCTGCCACACAACATGGATTAGCGCTCATACATCATCAATTCAAAGAACAACACACAAGTGCTAAGTGCAAAGTCACATGGAGGAGGAGCCCATGAGGGGGCACCACTATTCTCAACGTGTAGAACATACTTGGGGGCGTCGATGTATATAAACACCTAAAGCGCATCCATCCTCATGCATGTGGGATACGTCCCATATGCAGAAAAATAAAAGATGCCCACGTATATTGCATGCTCGAGAGCCTGACTTTCCAAGTATCCATATGTCAACCATTTGCTACCAAGCCACAAGATAGCCCACTTCAAGTGTCAAGTATCGAGGACCAGAATCAAGTCTGAGCGCCAAGCCACGAGGAAGATACAACGAGAGGCTAGATGGCAGCATCAACGCCAAGTGCTCTGTTCACACTGAGTTTTTGAAGAGCATCTATTTCTGAAGTTTCTTGTATTCTGATAGAACTTACAAATATTTATTACCCTGCCATCAATCATTTTCTCCAACAATGGGACTTCTGGATTGAATTCCTTTGAGGATTCTTCGATATATCGCAGGAAGAATTTAATTATTTGCTTATGGTACTCACCCATGTCGCCACAAAGATGGAATTTATTATAACATGTTTGTGGGAATGATTTTGCTGGTATGTACATGGATTTCAAGGCATTTTTTCCTCAAACGAGATATTAGAGGAAATGTTCTTTTTAACTCTAAGAGATCAGGAAAATATGGCATAGATTTGGCAGATAAAAAAACAGAGATGAATCCCATGCAGAGCTCATGAGAAAATTGTGTTCCTACAGGACAATCATCACTTTTCCATATGTTTGATAAAATAGATTCAGTGATAGTTGACGTGGTCGTAGTAATGGTTCTGACAAAAAACGTTCTGCATCTATCTTCACCAGAATGCTTTATGGTGGTTGAAAGTAATCTGTTTCATTTTCTACATGGTTTAGATGTTTTTTTGTTGGCATAGAAATTTTTATTTGTGGAATTTATGGGACACTCTCTGTTTGCAATATTCCTATAAACAAAGAAAGGTAGGGTAAAGTTAAAGTGCCATAAATAAAAAGTGAAGTAGAAAAGTTTGATGGTGGCCTTTACACAACTACTGTGGGTGTGATTGTTGTGGAGAACAAAATGGCCAGTAGTATTATCCATACTTCCATTTTAAATCTGGGTGTCGCCTCACTCAAGTCATCTACAAATGTCAGGACTCAGTCCAGATATCGATTTGCGAATCCAAGATAAAACTGAGCCTTCTGAAAAATCTGTTGAAACAATGATGACATTTTGTGCAAATATGCTCGTCGGTCAGACACATATTTTTGTATTGATAAAGCAATACCTATTTTGTCATTAAGGGTTTGGCAGAGCAAAAAGATATCTATCTTAAGTGCACTTTTATGTCCTTGTAGGAATTATGATGATAAAGTTGTAGAGGCGGAAAAATGATTTTGGAATTGTCCATGTGTACCTATGCAAGCAAGGAAGGAGTGTCACTACATGCTTTTCCTGACGACTGTTAACGATTCTACTAGAAAAGGATAGACAGCCTACCCAAGCATATTTAAAACTTCTGGTCAGACAGTGAGTATGCAGATCCACTTATTTTTTTCATTAAATGAAGAAAAAAAGAGTTTTTGCAACGATTTTGCGCTACATAGGTGTTGTAGGAGCACAATATAAGGAAGCGTTCATATAAGTGACAAGCCAAGGAATATGAAGGGGACAGCCACGGGAAGTCAAACCATGAATTTGCCAACTAAATATCTAGTTGTTGAAAGAAGGGTTTTCATAAAAAAAATCAAATTCCAAATGTCAGCTTAAACCCAAACGATGCCACTATTCTCTCATATTTTTGTTTGACAAAATTCTATATGTTGGAACTCAAATGCAGAAATTTGCCAAAATTGTATCATCAGACAGATAGAGTTCAACATCCAGCTACCAGATATCAAAGTTTACATCACCAATGTAGAATGTACCAAGTGCTTGGTGTTGGGATTAAATCTCCACACGCAGTTGAAACCCTTGCCTTTTTGCAAAGCTCGATTAATGAAGTGATTTCCAGTTCCATTTTGTGTGAAGATGGTCTCCAAATGCAAACAAAAAATATTTTGAGTGGACATCTGGCTAGAAATATTTCCAAATATCCTACATCGATAGAAGATTTTCAGGGAGTCTTTTAGTCATTCAAATATACAAATGGAAAGATACTTGGTATCAAAAGGATAAGACACACAGGTGGCAAATATATTTCATGCAAAAATTAGCAAACAATTTCAACAGATGACAGTTAGATCCATATGGTCAGGCAGTTCAGATCAACTCCATCATCAACAACAGATTCGATCTAGAATTTTCAGCAGTCAAAGGGACACATGTGGTAGAACCAATTCAAGTTATAGGGAGAAGTCCTGATATATCAGGCAACAGGGATCAACCAATATTTAAAACCGACAAATCTCAGTAAATTTGACAGCACGAGGTTTTGCAAAAAATTCTAGATTTAGTTGATTTTTATTTAATTTATTTTCCAAGCAAGATATTAGCAGTTAAAGGGTGGGATGGTGATCAATGAGCATATGACAGATCAATCCCAGATATTTAGGCACAACTCAACAGGAAAACGTATATCTCAGAGACACTTAACATATGGAATACAAGTGGCAGTTTGGGGCTCTTTGCAACTAGCTCCAGCATTTCGAGTCCAAAAAAATTTGATCAATGACACCAGTTTCTAGGAGGAAGCTACTAAGATCCATGTCCAAGTTCGTAGGTGGCAGAGTAAGAAGAGAAATCCCAAGGTTTCAGGGAGCATTTGTACACTTGTCATTGTTTTGTAACCATATCCTAGGAATTAGAGAATTGTTTGCATGAGTCATTATCTTTTGTAACAATTAGTATTTTTAGAAAGCAACTAGAAGGCTCGAATTCTGGAGCTAGTGTAAGATGCCTATATATTTGTATGTAAAAACCTGAAGAAGGGTCCGACTGGCTGGAGAGAGGCCTTCCTTGCTAGCTGGAAAAATCTGTAATTTCTCATGAATTTTAATACAAACAAAGAGTGTTTTTTTGATAGCAAAGATTCATCACGGTGTCTCCTTTCAGTGTGTTTTTCCCCAGTTTGCATTCATTTCACTTTTGTTTTTTATTCTAAGCATAACTAAGAGTAAATGATCATAATTCATCCTTGATAGATGCTTCCTTCATATAGTTAATGCTGGTGTCATGTTTTAATGATTGTAGGTCCATAATTCACCCTTTGTTATGTGCATTTTTTTATTATAGTGAGCCTTTATATTATTTCTTCCAATTGAGAATTCATCCTTATTATATGCTTTCATTAGTAATGGGCTTTTCTTATCTCCGTCTTTCCATCATCTGAGTATTGTTTATTGCTAAAAATGTGTGCTTATTTTTCCTCAGTTACCTCAAGGATACATAGTTGTATTAATCTTCATAGTATTTCATAATTCCACTCCATTTCCCAATGGTTCCCTTCTCTTGTTTTTCCTACCAATCCTTTTAAAACAAAATCAAACTTGTCTTGTTGCAGAATCTGACCTCTGTGCATTTATTGATGAATCATTTGAGTTATTACCAGTCATTCAACATCTAAGAGAGCCCTATCTGATTGTATAGGTCAGAATATAATCTAAAGATGGTTGAAATAGTTACCTTGGGGTTTCTTTGATACAACCCAAATAAAATACCAAGTGTTAACATTTTGGCATCGTTGCTGAGGAGCGAAGGTGAAATCTTCCTTGGGATAAACGATAAATTTCAGATCTGATTGTTGATGGTGGACAACATTCAGACATAAAGAGGCTATAAATCATCCATTTGGTGACTCCATTATTAGTTCTACCCAGATGTCAAAGTATCAATGGAGACTCCATTGTCTGAAGGTTTTAAAGTTTGAAAAAGGTACTAGTGACTCCATTGGATTTGATGAAGAACTCAGATGCTACTACAATTGTTCCAAGGTATGCATGTTTCGAATTTTCACATAGTTATGGTTTTCGAAATCCTTTACCCAAGGATGGATATTGTTTAAGGAATGGTCCAAAATTTAATGGTGAGGATTTGAGTTTGACTTTGAAGAATATATCAAATTTCCATGATTTCGTTGAGTTTCTTAGAGTCAAACATGAAGATGTTTTCCTTAGAATGTTTTATGATTCGTTCCAAGGAAAATGTAAAGGTTGGGATGAAGTTTTTCTTGCTAGATCTATTAGAACAATTACCACTTTTTGGGTTGTCTTTTTGGAAACATGGATGGAAAAAGAAGAGTTATTATCAAACTCACTTTCCATTCTAGGTTTTAAAGAATGGAACGATACATACATCAATGAGGAAGTGAAAGAAAACTTTCCTACATTTTTGTCTTCTTACTCAAAGTCATGCAAATGTAGCTCAGAAGCCAAGATCCTCTTTTTACAAGAGATTGCAAAGATTTTTAGAAAGATATTGAAGTTTTAAAGATTCAAATTCAGTCCCAAAATGTCCAATATCAAAGTCAGTCTTTTGAAAACCTTTTCCAGCCAAGACAAGAGGAGGTAGTGCCGCCCTCAGTTGTCAATATTGAGGAATCCTTTGAGAATAAAGACGGGTTTGATAACTCACAGTTGACACCATATGATGGAAAAGAGAGAACATATAATGATCAGATTGCAGGATATCTTGAAAGTCATCTAACAAAACACATCTTCTATGATCCTGTAGCTAGTATATGGAAAGTTTTTTCTGCCAAAATTTTTAGCTATTTTTCTACTATGAAAACAAAAGGTATTGTGAGTTGCTTTTTCCATTACATTATTTAGTTTACTTTTGGTTGAAGCATGATCAAAGGATCCCGTTACTTGAACAATTATTGAGTTGGCTCCATTGGCACTTTTTGCATTACTTGATTCAAAAAAAATTCTTATAGCTTAGAGTAGGTAGGAGTGTGAATAAGTTCAGCATGGCTAGCATTTCTTTCAACATTTTTCAGTTTGTAGTTTAAGTTTGGTTTTGGTTCAGTTGCAGAATAAGTTTGTGGTAGAATAGATCATGTTTGGATTTCAATGGGATTGGTTTCAGGTCAGCAAGAGAGAAGGTTATAAGATATAGTTGGAAAGTTGAGTTTGGGAGCAGCCCAATGGATCAGGGATTCGTTCTACGTTCTTTGGAGCCTCGCAGGGAGGATGCCATCCCCAGTTGGATCCAAATGTTCTCACATGCTAAATTTTGAAATTTGGCTTAAGAGAAATTGTTATTTCGAAAAAAAATCATCATTGGATTCTTGGATCGATTGCTTATTTCGAAAAAAAATCATCATTGGATTCTTGGATCGATTGCATTAGATTTTTTATTGATTTAGGGTTAAAATTTTCATCATCGATTGCATTAGATTTTTGATTGATTTAGGGTTAAATTTTTCATCATTTCGAGCATTGGATTAATTTTTGCCAAAAACTAAAATTGGTTCATAATCAATTTTTTCTTTTAAGCCAAATTTGGATAAATTCAGACTCTCAAGCCTTTATGCAGGGTTAAATTGGTTCATAATCAATTTTTTCTTTTAAGCCAAATTTGAATCTCTCGGGCCTGGGTTTCTATTTTATTAAAATTTGGTTGAAGACCAATCTCCAATTATTCGTGTCCATAGCTATCGAGCCAAGCACCTGCCACACAACACAAGTCAGCCGAGACCAAGCCCCTAGGCACCATGCATCAAGTCGGACTGATGAGAAGCCCAAAAAGGACGCCAGGAGTGCACTACACATCGGGATAATCATGGAATGGTGTTTTATATAAAAACCATATTTCGTTTATGCATCGCCAATGTGGAATAAATCCTACTATGAAAGTAAAGTAAAAGAAAACGTAGCATGTCATTCAAGTATATCGAGGGTTTCAGTTCATAAAATTTTATATTCAAAGGATTTTTCACTACCATTTGGAGGTCATTTCAAGCATATGGTTCTCCCTGCCGAAACTGCCAAATTGTTTCCCAAGAACCAACTTCTCAATGCGCAGGGGAGAAAGGGTTTCGGTTTGACACATCGGATTTGATCATTTACATGCACTTATAGCTAACCTTGAGAACATCATTAAACCATCTGAGGATTTGAATATAAATTAAACTTCTAAAAACTTTTGTACTTCCAGTATAGGAGAGCATTGTTATGGACGTTGTCGCTCAAGGTAGGGTGTGGACATGAAATGTTGCAACTAGTCTTGGTTTAGTGGATACAATTGGTGGGTTTTTTCAGAGCTATTGAAATTACAAAACAAAAATAAAATAAACACTCGATATAAAGGAGATTTCACCATCTGGTTTGCAAGCTCGAATGGAAAGATGGCGTTGTTTCTATTTTCAATACTACAGAGGCATCATCGTTCAATTCTAATCAACATGACCGCAAAAAACTAATCCTCCAGTTGTTCAAGCATTGAACACTGCCAAATCAAGGAAATCATTGATAATTCCAAAGAGAAAACGCCAACAAAAAATTATAAATGCCATTCATCATGCCTGATAGTTGTTGATGAACTCCTATAATGGATTAAACTTAAGCCTCCATCGGTTTTGTCCTCTGGCTGGTTTCAAAGATGTATAAGGCCAGGGAGAGTGAGACAGTGCAATTTTATGGGTGTATTTACCAGAAAACAATTCCCAATTAATTGAAATGGCGATGGCTAAAGCCAAAGAGATCGTTTCCTCTAATTTTGTCGCCCCTCGAGGATTTGAGAGTGGTTTGATTTGGGCACTAGTGTTTGAGCTCATCGACAACTGGGATGGTTATTTGGTCTTCTTCCTGCACGGAAAGGATTGAGAAGAGGGATATTGTCATCCTAGTTCTTTGAAACCTGCAAGGGAGGATTGTAATGTGCTTCTACTCGAGGTAGAACCAAAGCGACAATCTAATGCAAAAAAAGATCAACAAACAACATTGGATGAAGGGAAACAATACTTATCCTCGGAGAATGGAGCATTAACATCAGGTGAGGGAAGCTTTAGAAGAACACCCAGATTAGGATCAAGGGGATTACTAAGACAGAGGAGCAATAATGTTGAGCCAAATCTATTTGATCGCCTGGGTTTCGGAGACAGGCGTAGATTGTAGGAGTTTGTTGCCCATCAAGTGCACCTGAAACTACCTCCTTTTGCAAGCGGTCCTTTCTTTCCCAGAAAAGGATGCACCACTTTTGAACATGAGAATTTTTCTACACCAGACAAGGAAAGTATCCAGAAAAGAGCTTTTGTCGTTTTCATAATGGAGATCGCTTCTGATTTGGATGTGAGAGCATGGCGATCCTAGTGGGAAGAAACCAATTTATGGATCACACTATAATGGTATCCAGTCAGAGAGTGCTCTGATTTTTTTTTTGTAATGTATCAGAATCCCAAGATTTAATTATAGCTAAGGACAATGCAGGATTAGATAAAACCAAAGGAGAGAATATCTTAGAAGATGTGAGCAAATCATGTAAGAAATATACCAACATCAATGGGCCATCAACAAAGAAAAAAATATTTTCCATATTAGTTTAGGAGATAATGAAGAAGATTATTAGCATGGGTGAATCTTTACATGACAGTGAAAAGGGGCATTCATTTGCTTTTGGATTTTGAGAATGCTAGAGTTTTGGTCACTAACCAGAAAATTACAACAATCAAAGATATTATTCTTATGCCTGAAAAGACCTTGCAGTTGAATGTTCTTCTGCTTATTATTGCTGAAGATATTTCAGGATAAGCATTGGCTACGTTGGTTGTTAATAAGTTGCATGGAATAGTCAAAGTTGTTGATATCAAAGCTCCAGGTTTTTGCGAGAAGAGAAGGTCCCTACTGAAGGGTATTGCTATAATGACAGGTGTGGAATTTTTGGTTGGTGACCTTGGTATTAATATCAAATATGCATCTGTTGAGAAGCTTGGTATTGCAAGGAAGATTACCAAACCGACAGTTCAACTACCATAATTGTTGATGCTGCCACCAAAGATGAAGTTCAAGCAAGGATTGCTCAACTTAAAAAGGAACTGGCAGCAACTGGCTCTGTCTATGACTCAGAGAAACTACCAGAAATAATTGCAAAGATCTCGGGAGGTGTTGTTGTTATTGTCATGTGTTCAAGATATCTACCAACAAAAGAATGGACAGATCCAAATTTCAAGGCAGGAATTGTTAGAATTAATGATTAATTTAGGGGTTGGTTGAAGATTTGTAGGAGTTGTTGAGATATTCTCTCAACCTCCATAGCTATGTTTGGGATAAGTTGACTCTGAGTTCAACTATATATGTACGTATGTATGTGTGCAATATAATAAGGTAATTGTGTGTGAATACTGTGTGCCTCTGCTCTCATGATTTTTAACTTGGTATCAGAGCCTAGCTGGGCTTAATCCCTCACGGGAGTGCCTAGGAATATGAAATAGATTGAGAGGCTGTTCTCGTGTACATATGTTAGTTTAGGTGTGTGAGTTTTTTTTTTTTCTGTGTGTTGTTTCGCTGCTGAAGGTGAGTTGATTGTTGTTGCTGTCTAATGGTTTGCCTTCTCATCGCCATTCGCAAGGGATCTGCGTTTTTTAGAGATAGTTGTTGCTCTACTGCATCAAAGGAGTTTTCTGCCACTGAGAGACATATTTTCTGCTATCAGCAAGGAGACGCCGCTGCTTAGTGAAACCGAGGCATTTGATTCTGCATATTACCTATCTGCTGCAGAATTCCGTCAGCCGTGAAGGATCTATCTGCCATCGCTGGGACAACACTACATGATAGAGAGATAGATGTGATTTGATTAGGCCGCCCTCATGTGGAACATATGCATTGACAGAGTGGTCATAATTCAGAAATTGCTGAGATTGCTACTGAGAAAATCACTGCCAGAGATCACTGATGAAAAAGATGAAAATGCAACAACAGTCCATGATATTCGTTGGATCAATGTGCCCAAATTATCCTCTGCTGCGTCTTTCCCTTTATACGCAATTGTTCCAAGTCGATGTCCAGATCTGAAGAGAAATCCAGCCAAATCAAATTGTGATTTGCATTTCCTTGATTTGTAATTTTCAGATCTGATCTCTTCAGCTGAATGTGTGTTAGTGGTTTTATGTGTGTTAATGTTTAAAGTTTTTTATATATTTACGTGTTTATGTAAAATAAAGTAGGAACTCTTGTATCGTGATATAAGCTGGCAGCCCCGGTTTCAAGAACAACTGTTCTTATTGGAAGTCACCTTGTATAATTGAATGTTGAGGACATTCCGTATCCAAACTGCTCTTCTAGATACTGAAGGATAGCCGAAAGCAAAAATCCGACAGATGGAGGCATGTTCATAGAATGCATCAATAATTGACATCTTTTATCACGGAAGCCCCGA
>JZKD02S0859965.1:590674-646269 GCA_000966675.3 Picea glauca
GAATGATGGTCTGAAGCATTTATGCTTTAAATGAGTTGAATGGCAAGCTCGAAGAAGAGGAAGAGAAAGAGCGCAGTCCAGAGGCATCAGAGTGGGTGTAGGAGCTGATGAAGACTAGATCAGACAGAGATCTATGTTGTGATTTGAGAATTGTAATATGTGGTTTATTTGTAATGTAATCATTAAGGGAGAGTGTTAGAATTAATGATTAATTTAGGGGTTGGTTGAAGATTTGTAGGAGTTGTTGAGATATTCTCTCAACCTCCATAGCTATGTTTGGGATAAGTTGAATCTGAGTTCAACTATATATGTACGTATGTATGTGTGCAATATGATAAGGTAATTGTGTGTGAATACTGTGTGCCTCTGCTCTCATGATTTTTAACTGGAATGAGGGGATTTTATCAAATTTTAGGAAATCGACAAACATTTTTGGTCACAATGGTTGTTTTGACTAGTAAACAGTCATACACAACACTTGCATATAAAACCTTCGCTACGCAAAGTGTTGTAGACACACATGTGGCAGAACTGATTCAAGTTATATGGAGCAGTCCCGATATATCATGTAACAAACAACAAATGGTAAGAGATCAATTAATATCATTCCCAGATCCAAATGAACTCCACAAGAGGGAAGATAACAAATTTGGAATATTAGGTGGTAGTAAAAACTCAAAAGATCGATCTACATCTGACAACACTTTATTTCCAGAATCCAACATCCTTAACATCTCGGGACACCTATTGCAACCACTTTTATTTCAGTTTATTTGAAATTATTTTCTTTCCAACAAACTAGGGACATTTTGTGATTTTTTTTTAATTTAAGCAAGCATTTTGTAAGTACAAACGGGTTCGACTGGCAAGAGAAAAGCCTTCCTTTGTCGCTGGAAAACTCTGTAATTTCTCATGATTTTTAATACAAGCAGGGAGTGTTTTTTTCTAGCAGAGATTCATCACGGTGTCCCTTTTCAGTGAGGTTTTCCCCAGTTCACATTCATTTCATTTCTGTGTTTTCTTCTAATCATAGCTATGAGCAAATGATCGGAATTCATCCTTGATAGATGCTCTCTTCATATAGTTAATGTTGGTGTCACGTTTTAATGATTGCAGGTCCATAATTCACCCTTTGTTAGGTGCTTTGTTCATTGTAGTCAACCTTTATATTATTTCTTCTAAAGTTACAATTGAGAATTCATCCTTATTAGATTCTCTCATTAGTAATTGACTTTTCTTATCTATGTTTTGCTATCATCTGAATATTGTTTATTGATGAAAATGTATGCTTATTTTTCCTTTGTTCCCTCACGGATACATAGTTGTGTTAATATTCATAGTATTTCAAAATTCGACTCCATTTCCCAATGGTTCCCTTCTCTTGTTTGTCCTACCAACCCTTTTAAAACAAAAACAAACTTGTCCTATTGCAGAATCTGACCTCTGTGAATTTATTGATGAATCCTTTGAGTTATTACCATTCATTCGACATATGAGAGATCCCTCTCTGATTGTTTAGATCAGAATACAATCTAAATATGGTTGAAATAGTTACCTTGGGGTTTCTTTGATACATCCCAAAGAAAATACCAAGTGTTAATAGTCACTATCACAAACTCTACCACTATCACTACCACTATGTCTCTGCCACTGTCTCTATCACTATCACTTTCTCATCAACATGTATCTACTTATCAATAAACTAACACCTATATCATACCATGCATCAAATGTATACCATCATACATACTATCTCATATATCAATCATGAACCAAATATACATCAATAAGGAGTAGTGAATCATGAAATAGAGCACCAATGATCTGTACCATATATCATACCATCAACAATTGCAAATCTATACCATATCATCAATGTAGTATCTCAAAGAACCAATGCATGTCTCTCATGCATATGCCACCATACAACATGAATATGCCTCAACCATGTACAATCAACTCAAAGCTATGAACTATAGGAACCATGTCATATGTTGAACTAGATATAAGAGTGCTCCTCACTCATCCAAGCAACCAATATATACCATATCCAAATATCTAACCAACCATACCAAGTATGCATCAACCATACACCATATCATGACATGAGGTAACTATCAAAAAATTTATACAACCATACCAATATCTTTGTAGCTGACATGAAACTTTGAGATGCTAACCTGTAGAATTCCTTCAGACTTCAGGGACCTGGTACCAACATTTACTTAATCAATATTCATGAGCCTTTTTATAGATATGCGACTTCTTGTTTTACTTCTCGTGTATATACGCACTTTTCTCCATTGTATCCCATGTACATACACTCCCTTTCTGACCTGCAACTCGCGTATACCTTAGAGACTAGGGCTTGATGCAACTATGAAACTTTCTCCTTCAACTTTCTTTTTCTACCTCAAAAAATGATGCTACAACCTTAGCAAAATGATCACTAGATCACGAGAAAGATCAGCAATGAATAAGTGTGCGAGTGTTGTTGTGAATGACTCCTTGAGGTAAATTTATACTTGTGCTATGTATCTCCTCTCCTTAAATTAGGGCTTCTATGGTTTTCTTGTTACAACAACTTTGCCTTTTCATTAAAGACTTGTAACCAACTAGGGGCTTCTTAAACACTTCTTTGGGGCTTACAACTTCACAAATTTATATCTCCCTAACTGTGAGGAACTACGTGGTGTTCCACATATCATCGAAAACAACACAATGAGTATTATCCATATATGAGGTTCTTGCCTATATTTACTCTATCCTTCATTTCCATATTCCTCAAGCAACTTTGGGTACCAAAACCACATCGTCGGAGATTCTTCAAGGGTTGACATCAACGAAAACCAAATTATCAACAATCCCCCCCTTTGGCATTGATGGAAACACTTAGGCATAACAAAATGTATTCCCATGCTCCCCGTGTGACCATCGCTCCCCATGTTTGCATTATTCTCTCTTTCTATCTCCATGTATTTCTCTATATCTCCCCCTTTGACATCAATGGCAAAGGGTAATCCTCCTCTTGGGGATTCTCCCCCTATCTACATGCATTTGTTGTCTCTACTTCCCTTTTGCTTCATGGTGCTTCCTTGTGTAACTCTCTGGTGTAACTCTCTGGCGTATATGAAAAGAATTCAAAGGAGTCTTTACTTGAACTCTTTCAAGACTTCTGTTTATCCCCCCTTGTCATGTTAAGCTTGATGCTGTGTGAATCATTGTGGGGTAGAAACTAATCCAAGATTCTTTCATAGATACTGAAAAGTTTCCCTTGCAAGCATTTTGGTGAAGATGTTTGTAATCTGCTCTTTTTTCCTTACATACTATAGCTTGATGTTCTTCTCTGTAGCATGTTCCTGTAGAAATTGATACTTGATCGAAATGTGCTTTTTTTTAGAATGCATCACTAGAATCTTGGATATATTGATGGTGCTAGTGTTTTCACAAAGTATTGAAATGGGCTCATCACAATTTACTTGTATATACTGTAAGTTTTTCTTCATCCAAAGAACATGAGTACAACAAGTCATTGCTGCAATGTATTATTCTTTTGTTGTAGACAAGAATACCGATGACTGTTTCTTGTTTAACCATGATACCAGACACTCACCCAAGTATAAATTTGATCCACTTGTACTTCTTCTATCATCAATGCAACCTTACCAATATGCATCTGTGTAGGAGACAAGAGATAGATCCTTCCCTTTTACATACCATAATACAAACTCTTCCATTCCTTTAAGGTATCTGAATATCCTCTTTACTGCCATAACATGTGATTTCTTTGGTATTGCTTGAAACATTGCAGCCTGTCCAACTTCCTGCATCACATCTAGTCTGGAAGCTGTTACATAGGGTAACCTTCCAATCATTGATCTACATTGTCTTTGATATGCATCTTCAGAATCATCATCCTTACTTAACTTACAATCGATCTGCATAGGATTACTGTCTGGTTTGCAATCTGTCATTCCATTTCTTTTCAACATTTCTCTGATATCCTTGGTCTAAGAGATAAATATACCTTTGTTTCTCTGACATATCTGGAGACCCAAAAATAAATACAACTCTCCAAGCAAATACATCTTGAATTCATTTTGCATGTCTTTGGAAAATTTCTGACTCATCCTGTCATCATCACTTCTGAAGATAATATCATCAACATAAACTTCAATTATCAAGATACTATCTTGATTTACCTTTATGTAGATATTGTTGTCTACATTTCCTTTCTTGAACCATTGTTGTTGTAAGTATTTTTCTAGCCTTGAATACCATGCCCCGAGGGCTTGTTTGAGACCATATAAGGCCTTCTTCAACCTGTAAACATAATTTTCTTTCTCTAACAACTAAAATCCTTAGATTCTCGATGTAGAATTCTTCCTCTATATATCCATTTAGGAAAGATGATTTTACATCCATATGGTACACATTGATATTCTTGGAACGTGCATAAGCTAGAATCAACTTGATTGCTTCCATTCTAGCAACTCAGGCAAACGTCTCTTCAAAGTCTATACCTTCAACATAAGCATATACTTTACATACCAACCTTGCTTTGTTCTTGGTAAGTTGTCCATCCTCGTTCAATTTGTTCCTAAAGACCCACTTTGTACTGATTACATTCTTGTTCTTTTGTCTTGGAACCAATTCCCAAGTGTCATTATTCTCTATCTGGTCTAACTCTTCATCCATAGATTTGATCCAAAATTCATCCTTCTTGGATTCTTCAAAAATGATCAGCTCAATAGCAGATAGTAGTGCTAGATGTTGTTGTTCTAGTGAGCGGATTCTTCTTCTGGTTTCAACTCTTGCATCTTTATTCCCAATAATTCGTTCTGATGGATGATTTTTCTGCACTCATCTACTGGGTGTCTTTGGAGGTACTTGAATATCATGTTGTTCTTACTCTGCTTCTGGCTGATCTTCTTCTTCATATGATCCCTTATCTACATCTTCTTCTTTCAATTTTTCTTCATGATCTTGTTCCACTAAATATTTTCTACTTTCTTTTATCTTTCTTCCATGTCTTATCAATATTCACATTGATGCTTTCTACTATTTTATTGAGTCTTATATTGAATAATTTGTAATTATTTCTTTTTTCTTGAGTACCCAACTAGTATGCCTTCGTCAACTCGAGAATCAAAATTTTCAATTCTTCCATCTTCTCTTTTGATTTAACATTTTCTTTTGAATACTCTGAAGTGCTTCACATTTGTTGGTCTCTGTTTCCATAGCTCGTATGGAGTCTTATCATTTTTATTTCTGAGAATCCATTTGTTATGGATGTGAATTTTTGTATGTATTGCTTGTACCCAAAATAAATTTGTTAACTTGGAATATCTTATCATGTTTCTATCCATTTCCTATACTATTTTGTTCTTCCTTTTGACAAATCCATTTTGATGAGGTGTCCTAGTTACTGAGAATTGCCTCTTTATCCCATGCTCGTTGTAGAATTCCATGAATTCCTTTGATGTAAATTCTCCTCCGTTGTGTGATCTCAAACATTTGATTTTCAACTTTGTCTCAGTTTTAACCATATCTTTGTATGTCTTGTATTTTTTGAATGCCTCTGACTTCTTATTTAGAAAGCAAATTGCAGTAATTCTTTTGTAGTCATAAAATAGTAGCATGAAATGATGTTCACTTTTCAATCCCTTCATTCCTGTTGGTCCAAATAGATCAGCATGTACAATATCCAGTGGTTTTTTTGTAGAATACTCCTTTGACATGAACATTGTCTTGGTTTGTTTTCCCTATAGACAATTCTTGAATAGAATGTATGTTGACTTTAAGATAACGATCATTTCTCTTATTGCTTCCTTTTTGCCGACTTTGACAAGATTATCAAAATTTATGTGAACCATTCTTTTGTTTGAGAGCCAACTTTCATTGTCCTTTCCTAAGAAACATATTTCCTTTCCTATTTCATTTAGAACACATATGTTTCTTGGAGTTCTTACAATTGTAGCCACCAACTTGCCTGATTTTTCTTTCCTTCTCTCGCACTTCTTTAAGTCAAACACAATTCTATGTCCTTGATCACACATTTGACTTACACTTAGTATATTTTGTTTCATGTCTTTGACCAATAAAACAATTTATGTCGTAGCATCCTTACTTCCGAGCATGAATGTTCCTTTTCCAATAATTCTGATTGATTTGTCAATTCCAAATGAAACTAATCCATCTCTTTCCTTATTCAATGTCATAAATTTGTCTTTATCATTTGTCATATTCTTTGAGCATCCATTGTCAACATACCATCCACGTTTCCTATGTTGATCTTGTAGAGAAATATTGCATTCTTCAGTGTTGACTTGATCTTGCTTTCTTATCCATATCCTTTGTGGTTCCTTCTTGTGATTGTTGATATTCTACTTCGGTTCCCTTGGAGGAATAGTGAGTCTACAATCTTTAGCCACGTGTCCAAATTTATTGCTCTTGTAGCATTATATGACATCACTCAATGATCTAAATCTATTGCAGCTTCTATTTTGTGCTCCATGATATCTTCTTGGATAACTATTTGTATATTCCTCATCATTTCTTCTATTCTTGGTATTGGCTCTACAATTCATAGCTTTGTGCCCAAAATTATAACATGAATAACATGAACTGATAAAAGTAGTTTGATACTTGGGAGTGGAATATATTCTAAATGGTGTTTCTCTTTTGAATCCTTCTTCTTCTTGTGGTCTTTATATAGCTAGTTGTTGTTGATATTGACCTCTGAATATTCTAGGTGGTGCAGTATCTATGTAATATTCCTCTTGAGTCTTCATATATTCTTCTTTCTTGGAAGGACCTATGACTACTTCTGCATAGCTTCTTAGCTCTGCTTATTTCTCTATCGTTCTGGAGCTTGAATCTTTCTCTATTTGTTTATGATTGTATCCTAATCCAGATCTATCATACTAAGGTCTTTGACTGTTAATTATATTATCTAATATCCTGGTGCTATTTTTTTGCATGTACTTCTTTTGAATATCTTTTCTTAGAGTGACTATCTCTGCTTCTAACCCTTCAATGATTCTATCTTTTTCATCTATCTTCCCTCTGAGTGCCTTTTCAATCTTCTAGTCTTATTCTACCTATATTTTTAGCTTCATGATCGTTTGGTTGACTTCTTTGGATTTATGAGATTCTTATTTCTTCTTTAGTTCTATCTGGAGTGACTTGTTTCTCTTCTTTTCCTTCTTTAGAACTTCTATGGAACACATCAATTTTTCCTTGTAATCGAATTCTGCCTCTTCACATTCTTCTTCAAAGACTTCTTCATCGGAGTCTTCTATTTCCATGAATAGTACCCTTTCTGTATCACTATCACTAACTTCATCTTTGTATGATGAGGATCTGTCTTCCTTTATGCAGAGACATTTCTTAAAAATATCCTTTTGTTTCTTCTACTCTTTTGGATTTGTTTTTTCTTTTTAGAGTCATCCTCTTCATTACCTTTCCTTTTCTTATACGAACATTTATTAGAAAAATTACCAACACAAACACCATCACAATTAAAAAATTTCAATGGAATCATACCTTGGTATTTTTTGGTTCATCTTTTTATCCTTCTGATGAAGTTGGCCACCTATTCATCTTCCTCTTAATCATTGTTGCAACTACAGTCTGACTTTGGTTTTTGTTTATCTTTCTTCTTTGTCTTCTTGGATGCCTTGAATGCTGCTTCCTTCGTGACTAGATTGTATTGCTATGTCCTCATCTCATAAGTTGCGATTATTCCATGCAACTCATCCATCGTCATTGTATCTAGGTCCATTCTTTCTTCTTGAGCTTAAATTTTCGAATCAAATCTCACTGGTAGAGATCTTAAAGTGTTTTTAAGAACAACCTATTCCTTTATCTCATTACCCATACCTTTGATATTGTTTACTATTTCATCAACTCATAGAAAGTAGGCTTCTATGTTTTCATCTTCATTTATCTTCAATTTTTTTTAACTTGTCTCTAAAAATATGAAGTTTAGCTTCCTTTACTTTCTGATATCCTTCGTAGATAGTCTTTAGTTTGTCCCAAATTTCTTTTGCGAAATCACAATGCATAATATTGGTATGTATTGATAGAGTCAAACCATTCACGATAGTGTTTCTATCCCTTTAATCATTTTCTTCAAGTTTATTTCCATCTATGTTCGTCGGGGATCATTTGGTGCTTTCTATCCATCTACTACCGATGACCAAACATCAAATCCTTGTGCTTGTATATAAGTCTTCATTATTCTGCTCCAGAAGGCATAGTTATCACCATCAAACTAGGGTACCCAAATATTAGTGTAATCCACGATCTCCTTCCAGTGGTTAGACTACTTCTTGAAGGACCTACTCTGATACCAATTGTTGGATTACTAAGACGGGGGGGGGGGGGGTGAATCAATAATGAGAAATTTCAATTCTTTAAACCATAGTATATTTGTCAACAATATTCAGCAGTTTAGAATTAACATTCAATATATTATCAACAGTATAATCATAAATAACATCACATCACAATTGATACACATTACACCATAATTTACATGGAAACCCAAATGGTAGAAAACCACAGAATGATTTTCTTATATATCAAAAGAATACATTCATTGAAAGCACCAACTTCTTGATTCTCTAGCTACAACCTGAAGGAGGCTCCAACCCCCTATTCTTAGGCTGAAACCTAAAGGAAACTCCAACTCCCTGAATTCTCTGGCTCCAACTGGAAGGTGGTGTTGACGGGCGAAATTGAACGCTCGTCAACTGGAGGAGTGGATCCGGTCTGGGGTTGTCTAAATAACCCAAGCCATTTGGTATGATCCACCCCGACGTGTTTAGCGGCTCCGTTGGCCGATCTAAGTTCTAGAAAAATGAAAGAAAAGCTAAACTAAGAAAAACTAATCTAAGTGGGAAAAGAAGCTACAACAAAACTATATACAAATCTAAAACAAATACATATAATTTAATAACTGATATCATAAATCAATAATTCTACTTAATTAAATGTTCAGCTATCAACACAATTAAATTTTAATCACAAATGTACAATATTTATAGATTACAAATTTTAAAGGAAAACCTGCAAAAATCATTTGTAAACTGTCCTATGACAGCAAAACTATTGTTCTTTTTATTTTTATAATTTTATGAGAAAGAAATAAAATGAAAACTATCTAAGCTGAGCAATTAAAATAATAATCCTAACTATAAACTTGAACTATATATATATATATATATATATATATATATATATATATATATATATATATATATATAAACTGCTTAAATAACACTAATAAACTAACCTGTAATAACACTTTCCAATTTGTCCCGTGCAAAGTATCTGATTCAGTTGTTTGATGGGAGGAAACCCGCACCAGATTTTCCACAAGCTTCTTGTAAACAAGAAGCAACAGTGCTCTTTTGAATATCGATGACAGAACAAACAAGACATAAAACGAAAACAATCTTATAATTTACAAACCATCACAATTAGATAAACCCGTATGCGAATATTTGCACAAGATGATTCATTTAACGAAGAAGATAAACCTTTATTCATTAAATCGAAACAGAGTAATTGTTGTATTAAAACTGAGATACATAAGATATGGATAGAATTTAAATCACAACGCATTAACCTGTAATAAGTTTTGATATCTAAAGTAGTCAATGACTTAATCACAAATTGAAATGCACAAAACCTGAATGAAAGTATGATAAATTGAAAGCTAAAGCTGTTACAAAAGATCCACTTCCATTCGAGTTTGTATAATCATAAATCCATAGTCTTGTTCTCCCAACAATCAATGATGGTTTCATTACAAAAAATAACAAGTATTTAAAGGCCACAGGGTAAAACATCCCTGTGGGAATTATCAAAAAACAGTTTACAAAAAATCTGGGAATAATCTCCCAAGTCTCTATTTCTGCCTATGACCAACAACTTAAAACAAAACTATATCACAACAAGTATCTTATAAACTTCCACATCATGCTTAATTTTCCATTGAAATTCGTAGGTACCTGCAGGTGGACAAGGATAGACAAGTTTAGATAATGTTTTATTGGTAAAATTAACAAAAATCTAAATTTTAAGACTAGCTACAAAATCTCACTATTCTGTAGCTGGTCTAATTTGAGAACATAACCRTTTTAAATCAATCCAAAACTAAAAGAAATATATTCGAACTATTAAACAAATCTTTAATTGCTAATTGAAAACAAAGCGAATCATTTAAACCAAAACTTCTATGCTAATTGAGAGCAAACGAAATCATGTTTGAATCTATTTCAATCGAAACAGACCCTAAACGAATATCAAGCAAATCTCTGATAAGAATTCAATATAGACATAATATGTCAATCCAACACTCAACATAATCATTTTTTAAATCCAAAATAACAGAGCCGTATCAAATCTGTCTTTGATACTAATCCAACTCATACAAATAATTATGCTAATTCAAGGCACACAACATTGTTTGCTAATCAAACCAAACAGGAACGAATCGAACTAACTTGGGGCCGACACAATCGTTATACTAGTTTGTCCCATTTCAAGACAAGGTCACCTAATTCGAAGTTCCTATCAAAGGAAGAATTGGAATCAAACCAACTTTTGACCACTAGTTGATGCTGATCTAACTTACGTTTATCTTGGGCTCTTACCTCTTCTAGCTTCATTAAGACATTAATTCGGTTTTCCAAAGGGGGACAATCCTCTTCTTGTATTTTTTGCGATAGTTGTACTGAGGGAAGAAGAATGTGTGGTGGCAGAATTACTTCTCTGCTATAAACGAGAAAGAAGGGAGAGTTACCTACAACATTTTTTGGTGTTACCCTATCAACCCAAATTGCGTTTAACAACACATTATGCCAGTTTTTGTGATTCTCAGATACCGTTCTCTTGATGATTTTAATCAGATTCTTATTTGTTGATTCTGCCAATCCATTTCCCTGGGGGTAATAACTGGCAGCATACTTCAATTTAATTCTTTTTTCTAAAGAAAACTCGCTCATCTCAAGAGACGAAAAATAAGAAGCGTTATTGAATACTAAATAGTCAGGGATACCAAAATGAGTGATAATATTTGAATTTAAAAAGGCAATTACCTAACTGGTATTCACAGTTTTTAATGCGACAGCTTCAGACCACCTGGTGAAATAATCTGTGGCTGTTATGATAAAATTATGCTGCTGAGAGGATGGCGGATTGATTGGACCTATAATATCAAGGCCCCACTACTGAAAAGGGGAGTCTACTGAAACAGGCTGCAAAGGAAAGGCTGGTTTCTGTATCCACCCAGATGCTTTTTGACAAATAATACACTTACGACACAAGACATGGGCGTCTCTAAAAAGTGTGGGCTAGTAATAACCTGCTCTCAAAACTTTATGGGCAGTGGTGTCACCACCAAAATGCCCACCAGCTTCTCCTGCATGCAACTCTAGTAAGACTTTTTCTGCTTCGTCTTTCTCAAGACAACGCATCAGTACGCCATCAAAATTTTGACAAAACAGAATACCATTAACCAAATGAAAGGAGGCAAACTTTAATATTAACACTCTTCTTTTAGTGGGATCCAGGTGATGGGGGGCTAACCCATGTTCAAGACAAAATTTTATATCATCATACTAGGGACTGACAGAGTTTTGTGCACAACAGATTGCATTTTGATTGTGCTGTCCTAGGTTTGACCTATCGTTCTCTTCATGTTGTCCCGCTGCTGAATCAACAACTAACTTGCATAACCCTTGGCCTCTCACTATCTGATCTGGGGTAATTTCTATGTCGTACTCTTGTAAGGAGGTAACCCAGTTCACCCTCTTTTTGCCTAATTCTTTCTGTACTAACAGATTCCTAACGGCTGGGTAAGGGACAATAATTTTCGTCCTGGATTTCAAAAGATAATACTAGAAGTGTTTGACTGCTTTGAAAACAGCGTAGGCTTGATGATATACCACTGGGTAATTTAGTTCCGTGCCTTTGAAAGAAGAGCTCATAAAATGGGTACTTCATTGTTTTCGGCGTTCTTTTGAGTTAGGACTGCAGCGTAGGAGCGGTTAGAAGCAAAAGTGTAGAGCGTGAAGTCTTGTGAAAAGTCAGGGCTCGTGAGAGAAGGAGCGTCTATTATGGCCTTTTTAATTGCATTAAAATCTTGGTTTTCTAAGGGTCCCCAATGATATTGCGCATCTTTCTTAATTAAATTTTGTAAAGGTCTGACCATTTCGGAGAAACTGGGGATGAATCTCCTGACAAAGTTTATCTGGCCTAAGAAAGATTGCATAGACTTTTTGGATGTAGGAGGGGGAAGTTTCAATATGACTTGAGTCCTTTCGGGGTCGATAATCATCCCTTTTCTTGACACAATAAATCCTAAGAGTTTACCTTGTTCTACTGCGAATATAGATTTTTTAGGATTCAAGGAAATGTCGTATTTACGACATCACTGTAGAACGACTCTTAAATGAGCTAGATGATCGGGTTTTTTTTTTGAAAATACAGTAACATCATCTAAGTAAACTATGACAGATTGATTGATTAAGCCTCGAAAAGTGATGTCCATTGCTATCTGGAAAGTGGCACTAGCATTAATCAGTCCAAAGGGCATTTTTCGATAAGCGTAGGTGCCCCATGGATTGCGGAAGGTAGTTTTAAGTTGGTCTGGAGGAGACATCAGGACTTGGTTGTACCCTAAGAAACCATCGAATAAAGATAGCCTCTCAGAACCAGATACCTATTGAAGGATCTGTTCCATGGGTGGGACAAGGTAGTTGTCTTTATCTGACGCTTTATTAAGGTTTCAGAAATCGACGCATAGTCGAATTTCCCCACTTTTCTTTCGAACAGGGACAAGGTTAGAAACCCATTGAGTGTGCCTAACTGGGAAAATTATCTTAGCATTCAAGAGTTTATTTAATTCTTTTTTGACGGTCGGTTCGAGCTAAGGGTGCATTTTTCTTAATTTTTGTTGAAAGGGAAAGGTTTGGGGTTTCATAGGAATGACGTGTTGTATGATGTTAGGGTTGAAAGTTTTAAGATCAATATACGTCCACGCAAAAACATCTTTAAATTATTTAAACAATTTAATAAATGCAGTTTTTTCTTGTTCAGAACACCCCACCCCTAAATTAATGCACTGTGGATTGTCATCAGTTCCTAAGTTTAGTTTTTCATATGATAACGAGGAACTATTGGTTTTACAGTTGACCGATTTTTTGAATTTATCTTGAAGATTGTAAAACTTCCCTAATCTAACTACAGATTTAGGGATCGAATTTACCATGTCTGATGAAGATTCAGGAGATCTCAGATCTGGTATTACCGTGAAATAGAGTAAATTGTTGTCATGAGTGAATTCGTCGATCACCGCGCCTTGAAAATTTTCTTCCATATGCAGGAAGATAATAATATGTTGATCGTCGTCGAAGAATCTCCAATTCGTGATGTTGTTCGGAATGGATGGCCTGAACAACAGTTCGACGGAGAATGCGTTTGGGGACAATCCTTCTGCAAGAAAGAGTTTGGAAGCTACGTTAGCTAATAGATCAGCTTCAGAGTTATTCAATCTAGGAATATAATTTATATTGAAAGAAAAAAACTTATTCATTAAATTCCATACCTTGGATTGGTATCTTTTAAGATGCGGAGACAGACAGTGGATAGAATCTCTTACCTGTGTAACCACGATTTCGAAATTGCCAAAGATAGCCAAATTTTGAATGTTCATATCTAAAGATTTTCTGAGGCCCTGCAGTAAAGCCTCATATTCTGTTGTGTTATTAGTACATTCAAATTCTAACCTACATGCAATCAAGGTTTTGTTACCTGAGGGATCAATAATAATGCAGCCTGCACCAACTCCCTCTTTGGACTTTGACTTGTCAAAATAAAGAGACCAAATTTGATTTTTATTGGGTGCATGAGACCATTGCGTAGAAGCTGCTAGTTGCACATATGCTACAATATCGGACTGTTGTTCTAGGTTGGTGATAGCTGAAGTCTCGGCCATGAAATTGCTGAAAAATGTGTCCATTCCTTGTATTTCGGGTGAATCAACAGAAGGTGTAAATGGTTCATTGGGATCGTTTAAATCTGTGACCGTGAACTTAAGGTAGCGTTCACGATTTACCTTGATTTTATTGGGCTTGCCATTCTCGGGAAGCCACAGGTGAGACCAATCTATTGCGAAATAGCCGTGTAGCTGCTCTGACCATTCCTTGCTTAAAAATAGACCATACACTTCCGAAATATCCACAACAATAATATCAATAACTTGATGAACTTTGGGGTTAGACGATAATCTTATAAGTACATTCCTTAATTCGCCTATGAATTTAACACTAGTTCGATCAAGTTGGATGATTTTTAAAGTGGATGGTTCAACTTCAACATTAATCTTCTGACATACATACCATGGCGTCACATTGGATGACACTCTTGAGTCTACCATACAATTGTGCACGTTTCTATTAAAGATTTCGAAAGTTAACAAAAATGGAGGTACATTTCTGCGAATACTAAGTGTGGAAGCTTGTGGCTTTTTACTCGCAGTTTCTAAAGCTAATTTATTTACATTTGTTACATTATTTACAGGAAGGCTTCCTTTATCATGAGGATCAATATTATTCTTAGTGGAAGTCTTCTGAGGAACTTTGTTCTGAACAACCTTGTTCGAATTACCATTTTTTCTATTCTCTGCGATGTTCTGTAACATTTTTTGTAGCAAGAACGGAAATTTTAATAACTCATAAACATAAATGTTAGCCCTTAAATTTTTAAGATCTTCAACTAAATCATAATCTAAGTTGGGGTTTACATGACTCTGTTTAGTCTCAGCTGGTTTAGATTGCATTGGGGGCAAAGTCATAGTGTTTTCGGAAGAAGGTTTGTTTTCTATCTTACTCCTAGTATTGTAGGGATGTACTGTCTCGAAGTTAGCTTGAAAGATGCTATCCAAGAAGTGTCCAAAAATGTTCAGAGAAGATTCTTCTTCTTCAACTGTCTCTTGTTCAACTACCTCCTCAGGAATCTCAGGAGGCATCAAGTTATCCTGGGCTTCTAAAATTGTTTGAAGGGCGAATTGCAGACTTTCTAGATTTAAGCCCTCGGTATTTGGATTAGGTCGGTTGGTGGAAAAAGGATTTTTGAATGGGGGTTTGTAGGGCCCTTTTCTCGAAGAAGCTTCTTCGGTCGTCCTTTTCAAATACATAACTTGATTTGACAGTTTTTGAATGACTTTAGTTAAGTTTTCTAAATCTGAGCTTTCAGGTTGTGTTTTATTTTGAGAAGGTCTAGGGAGGATTTCAATATTCTTTTTCGAAGATGAACTAGTCTCTGTTTCGTTGCTAGTAGTGTCTTTTAAACTAAGTATGTATTTTTCAATCTGGCTGGCCTCTTCGAAGGCCTCTAACAACATGGATTTCTTAGATTGTTTAACCCAAATGGATATACTTTGATGCAAGGCTTTAGTATAGTATGCCATGATAAGATTCTCAGCAGACATGGAATCTGTAGGGATTCGGTTCTTAAGTGTTAAGAATCTTTGATTAAAGTCTTTAATTTTCTCTTTTGGGTTCATTCTTAAGCTAGAAATCTCCATGACTAGGACTTCCAGGGACTTATCGTCTCCGAACTTTTCCAGAAAGAAGAATTCAAACTTTTCCCAAGACACGATGGTATGGGGTTGCTGGGCAAAATACCAGGTAGAGTCATTGCCCTCGAAAGTGTAGGGGAACAACCTATAGACTACGTCTTCATGCTCGACATTGCGGAGTCTAATGGCTAACATAAACTTTTTAATGTGATCTTCTGCGATCTGTTTAGAGTCAGGGTCAAACTTGGGAAGCCACTTCTCCGGATGTTTGGGTAAGGGATGTTGAGCCCTAGGTACGGCTACAACATCCTGGTCGAGCCAAGGTCTAGCAGGATTGTTCTAGTTGGCCATTGGTGTAGGCAGTGTGGAAGGATGAGAAGGAGAACTACCTTCTTCAGAAGAGTCTTCTCCTGAAGAAGAAGGAGGTGATGGAGGTGGTGAGGGTGGTATTCCAGATCCTCCTGCAGCAGGAGTGAGGATTGGATCTGTAGGGTTTAAAGTAAGGTTAGTGCCTCCAAGTTGTTCTCTGATATCATAGAAATCTAAAGGTTGGTCCAAAGTTCGATTTGGTTTCCTTAAATGGGCAAAGGCACTATGTGTTCTTAAAAGAGATTGGCGGACAATCTCTTGTACGTCACCACCTGTAGGATTTGGGGTTGTTGGTTCAACTGTGATCCGTAGATTGTCATTTGATGTGGTTGTTGTTTGAGGGGGGATGTTGTCTTTCGAATGACTTCTTGTCACTATAGGTGAGAGGTTGGGTGGTGGAGGAGTCTTACGACCGCCTCGTGCCATTAATAAATTTCAGGCCCTCTTTCTGGCGCCATTTGTTAACGGGTGAAATTGAACGCTCGTCAACTAGAGGAGTGGATCCGGTCCGAGGTTGTCTAAATATCCCAAGCCATTTGGGATGATCCACCCTGACGGGTTTAGCGGCTCCGTTGGCCAATCTAAGTTCTAGAAAAATGAAAGAAAAGCTAAACTAAGAAAAACTAATCTAAGTGGGAAAAACAGCTACAACAAAACTATATACAAATCTAAAACAAATACATATAATTTAATAACTGATATCATAAAACAATAATTCTACTTAATTAAATGTTCAGCTATCAACACAATTAAATTTTAATCACAAATGTACAATATTTACAGATTACAGATTTTAAAGGAAAACATGCAAAAATCATTTGTAAACTGTCCTATGACAACAAAACTATTGTTTTTTGATTTTTATAATTTTATGAGAAAGAAATAAAATGAAAACTATCTAAGCTGAGAAATTAAAATAATAATCCTAACTATAAAACTAAACTATATATATATATATATATCTAAACTGCTTAAATAACACTAATAAACTAACATGTAATAACGCTTTCCAATTTGTCCCGTGCAAAGTATCCAATTCAGCTGTTTGATGGGAGGAAACCCGCACCAAATTTTCCACAATCTTCTTGTAAACAGGAAGCAACAGTGCTCTTTTGAATATCAATGACAGAACAAACAAGACATAAAATGAAAGCAATCTTATAATTTACAAACCATCACAATTAGATAAACCCGTATGCGAAGATTTGCACAAGATGATTCATTTAACGAAGAAGATAAACCTTTATTCATTAAATCAAAACAAAGTAATTGTTGTATTAAAACTGAGATACATAAGACATGGACATAATTTAAATCACAACGCATTAACCTGTAATAAGTCTTGATATCTAAAGTAGTCGATGACTTAATCACAAATTGAAATGCACAAAACCTGAACAAAAGTATGATAAATTGAAAGCTAAAGATGTTACAAAAGATCCACTTCCATTCGAGTTTGTATCATCATAAATCCATAGTCTTGTTCTCCCAACAATCGATTATGGGTTCATTACAAAAAATAACAAGTATTTAAAGGCCACAGGGTAAAACATCCCTGCGGGAATTATCAAAAAATAGTTTACAAAAAATCTGGGAATAATCTCCCAAGTCTCTATTTCTGCCTATGACCAACAACTTAAAACAAAACTATATCACAACAAGTATCTTCTAAACTGCCACAACATGCCCAATTTTCCATTGAGATTCATAGGTACCTGCAGGTGGACAAGGATAGACAAGTTTAGATAATGTTTTATTGGTAAAATTAACAAAAATCTAAATTTTAAGACTAGCTACAGAATCTCACGATTTTGTAGCTGGTCTAATTTGAGAAAAAAACCGTTTTAAATCAATCCAAAACTAAAAGAAATATATTCGAACTATTAAACAAATCTTTAATTGCTAATTGAAAACAAAGCGAATCATTTAAACCAAAACTTCTATGCTAATTGAGAGCAAACAAAATTGTGTTTGAATCTATTTCAATCGAAACAGACCCTAAACAAATATCAAGCAAATCTCTGGTAAGAATTCAATATAAACATAATATGTCAATACAACACTCAACGGAATCATTTTTTAAATCCAAACTAACAGAGTCGTATCAAATCTGTGTTTGATACTAATCCAACTCATACAAATAATTATGCTAATTCAAGGCATGCAACATTGTTTGAAAATCAAACCAAACAGGAACGAATCGAACTAACTCGAGGCCGACACAATCGTTATACTAACGCAAAATCGTATCAATCAAAACATAGCTACACGACTTTGGAAAACAAATCTTTTGTACAGGTCGAATGCAATCATAATCCAAAACGAAAATATTTATTCAAAATGAAACATAATAGTTTCTCGAATCTATTCGAACAGAACTAAACGAAAGCAAACCCAATCAACTACCCTAATTCAAACGTACAAAATTGTTTCAACAACAAACCAAATAGAATCGAAAACAAATCAATCGCTTATACTAATCTGAGAACAATAAAATCGCATTAACCAAATCATAGCTATGTCCGAGTTTAGCAAACAAATCTTCTGTACATGATTCATAACGAAATCATTTTTGGTAATTCGAAAATAACAGAATCATTTTGAATCTATTAAAACGAACATAACTAATTGAAAGAAAACCCAATCAATTATATTAATTCAAACCAACTCATAAAACAAAATTGATGTTGAAATACATACCTGGGCAGTAAGAAAATGATTCGGTCATGATAACTTTGAATTGACAAAAGTCGTTGCTGCGTTGACATTTCTGAAGACAATTGAACCGATGGTTTTTTGTTTCTTCTTGTAGCCTGTCGTTCTCCTTCGACAACACTATAACTTGTTCCTCTAATGATTTGATCTTAGATTGCAACAGGGGAACATCGGTGTAATAACATTCAAGCCAAGAATTACATTGAGTACATGATGGTTGATTGGGCTTTGGCATTACAGGCAAGGGTTCTTTCAAGTTACCAGGGGTTTCATTCTGAAGCTTAATTCCCGGGTAGTTAGGGTCGTTCTTGAGGCACAGAGGTAAGTTGAAGACATAGTCATAGGGTTCCATAGAGCAGAGGCCATGACAGTAGGGGTATTCCTTGGCTAGGAAACATTCGATCTCCGAGTCTAAATCTTCTCTAAAGACGATAGGCTTTCGGTCAGTGCTCTGTTTAGGCTTGTTTCGAGCACATCTCGATATCCATTGTGCATTTTTATTTCCCTTACTGTTGACACCAGTATCACCTTTTCCTTTCTTCCTTACAGGCCTCTTGACGGCCTTAGTATTGTCTTTAGCACATGGGTCAGCCATGGTATCGGGTAGGTCCATGTCGGGGCAATTCGAGGGTTTGACAGGGGGTAAAAGGGGAGGAGGTGGCACGACTGGCTCAACTAGTGTTTCAATGACCACAAATTTATCCATTAGAACACACTCGGGGGTGGCAAAGCCATTCCTTGATAGGAAGGCTTGCCAACAATCACCACTAAGGCTTAAATGATGAATGATAATGACTTTGATCAAGCAGTGATGGAAAAGGCTACTATCAACCCTCTCACGCTTAAATCTTTTGGACATCTTGTATAGACTACGTAAGAGATAATGTGGCATATTCAGAGGGTAGTCTATAAAATTCATCAATAACCGAAGATGATACAAAAATACCAAGCCATAACGACCTTCGCAGGTCACAAACTGTTTAACAATTGCCAAAAGATCGTGCCACCTGGGTTTGAGGGTGGTGACAGGAATACCTCTATCACAACTAATAATCTTTCTCGATTGGAATAGTAGCGTCCACGACACCTCGTCTACTTTGGAGTTCTTAAACCACCTTTTCCTTGTAGCTGGTAAGCCTGTAGCCGAGCTGAGGAATTGCTCATTAAGCTCGAGTTGTATGTCTCTGACCTTAGCCCTGCATCTGTCAAACATGAGGGAGAATTGTTGGGCTACCGAAAGGTTGAAACCCTCAAATCTTTGAATAAACACCAGCCAGCCACTATTTTCCAAATCCTCACGAGCATTGTCGAATAACATGAGTGTTTGGCTGCCATTAGGCTCTATGCGCACCATAGGTGCCATAGAATAGAATACACAGTGGGTAGGGTAAATGGTCAAGGGTTTGGATAGGGTATACGCAGGATCGATAGCTCACAGGCTTCCCCGAAAACCAACAGAGGTGACCTGGGATAGAAGGGAGGCATTAATGCCCAAGTGTGCGAAGGTGATGGAACGAAATCAACCCGTGCAAAACAATCATATCCATATGTACAATCGATGGTGCACATGGTGATTCAAATCACTATTGCAATGTGTTAAAAGTAATTCCATTCAAACAATTAATGAAATTTATGGTAAGTCGACCCAAATATTTGCACAAGCATAGTGTTTGCATGGTTTTAAAATCAAAACATTGTTTCAAAATCAACACCAAGGGTTTGATCAAAACAAGTATGTGTTGTATGAAATGATTGCACTAAGGGTCTAACCACAATGTCAATGTGTTTTCATGAAACCAATGTGCCAAGGAATTCGATGAGATACTATAGAACATCAAACCACCAATGTATTAAGGACTCAATGACAGTCATTATAATATCATCACAATCTTATAAAAATGAAATCATATTAACAACAAAAGAATGCCAAATGAGTAAAGATTTTGTTGTCTTGCCAACTGTGTGACTATAATTGAATTGGAAATGTAATGAACACATAGACAAGAGTGACCATAATAATCTAGTGACCATTGACGTGACTTCGAAATCAAATTTTTCATGCTTGCAGTCGTGAAAACGAGAACACAGCCAGGTGTGCAAATGCGTGAAATAATAGTGTTGTTTTATTCAAAGATTGCGATGAAAATCAAGGGTTCCAAAACACTTGTGTGGGCAGCTTATAAAGATAGGATAAAAATGCGAAATGGCTACCAAAAGGTGGCTATAACGACCTATTCTTTCCCCATCCTGACACCCTCAAATATAAGTGTAGACCAACTATCATTATCACAAACTCTTCCACTGTCACTACCACTATTTTTCTGCCACTGTCTCTATAACTCTATCTATGTCACGATCATTGTCTCATCAACCTGTATCATCTTATCAATCAACTAACACCTATACCATACCATGCATCAAATGTGTACCAACATACCTACTATCTCATACATTAATAATGAAACAAATATACATCAATAATGAATAGTGAATCATGAAATAGAGCATCAATGATATGTACCATATATCATAGCACCAACCATATGTATATTTATACCATATCATCAATGTAGTGTCTCAAAGAACCAATGCATGTCTCTCATGCATATGCCACCATACAACATGAATATGATTCAACCATGTACAATCAACTAAAATATATGAACTATAGGAACCATGTCATATGTTGAACTCGATATAAGAGTTCTCCTCACTCAGCCAAGAAACCAAGATATACCATATCCAAATATCTAACCAACCATACCAAGTATGCCTTAAGCATACACCATATCATGACAAGAAGTAACTATCAAAACAAGTATAAAACCATACCAATACCTTTGTGGATGACCTAAAACTATGATATTTTGACATGTATACTTCCTTTAGATCAGGGACATGGTACCAACATTTACTCAATCATTCATGAGCCCTTTTACATATACATGACTTTATGTTCTATTTCCCATGTATATACGCGCTTTTCTCCACTGTATCTTGCATACATACACTCCCTTTCTGACCTGAAACCAATGGATACCTTAGAAAATAGGGCTTGTTGTAACTTTGGAACTTTCTCCTTCGACCTTCTTTTTCTACCTCAGAAAATGATGCTACAATCTTATCAAAAAGATCACTGGATCACAAGAAATATAAGAAAAGAATAAGTGTGTGAGTGTTGTTGTGAATGAATACTTGAGGTAAATTTATACTTGTAGTAGGTAGATCCTCTCCTTAAATTAGGGATTATAGGGTTTTCTTATTACAACAACTTTGCCCTTTCATTAAATACTTGTAACCAACTAGGGGCTTCTTGACCACTTCTTTGGGGCTTACAACTTCACAAACTCATATATTCCTGAGTGTGAGGAACTATGTGGAATTACACATATCATCGTAAATGGAACGATGGGTACTATCCATATATGAGGGTCTTTCTTAAATTTACTCTATCCTTCATGTCCATATTCATCAACCAACTTTGGGTACCAAAACCACACCTTCGGGGATTCTTCAAGGTTTTTACATCATTGACAACCAAATTATCAACAAGGAAAGGAAGTGGAGCAATGGATAAGGAAAGAATTTGATCCCATGCCAACATTGTAATGTTTCCAAGCCAATATGCTAGGAACATCACGGTTTTGGGTGTATTTTTAAACTTTTACTGAGTGTGGTATTTAGTCAAACACTTTGTTGATTTACTTGTTTGTATGTGTTTACTTGTAGGTTGACCTCTTGATTTCGGACTTAGGGTTTATGTTCAATAATCACACATATATTTGAAGATAAAATCAATGAAAGTACAAGATACACCAAATATAGAACCAATAACAATATCTTACCTTTATTAATATAATGAGCAAGATCCTGATACAATGAAGATGTCGATCTGGAATGCTCATCATATGGCTCCAAGATAGAAGATAGAAGCTTTTACAAAATTCTCCAATAGAAGACTACAATAAGCCTCCAAAGGATGAATACACCATGAATACCAATACAAGAAAGATCTGGTCCATATGAAGTGTCAACCCCCAAGCTGGAAGATGCCATGCCCTACTAGAACCTTGAATAACCTCAACAATTCGGCCCTGCTACCAAAGATGTCCAAATGCTCCAATGAATATGCCAAAAATCAGATCGTGTAATTGCAAGAACAACCCAGGTGCTCAAATCTCCAAGATCCCTCTCAAACTTATGGATTTGCCTCTCCTCTAAGGAATGGTGCGCCTTGTTGGATGCCTGAAACCCTAGATAATTCAACCTAGCTGAAGAAGCCTCCAAATGAGTCCAATGAAGATGCCAAACTATAGATCGGGATGTGTAGATTCCCCTCCTTAAATATTAAACCAAAATACCAAGGAATGCTCCTCCAAATGTTGAATTCTCAAGTGGAGTTGCGTCCTCCTGAAATTTGTCAAACCCTACAATTTCGGCCCTAATGAAGGATGCCTCCAAATTCACTGAAATGCACTAGAAAGGTAGATTAGGACACTTCAAGTCACTAGGTGAAGTCTTAGGGTCATATATGTAGTATAAACCCTCCAAATTGAATAGATCTGAATCTAAAAAATGCTCTCATTCTCTCCAATTCGTCCAATGCATCTAATAAATCAAATGACCCATGAAACTCCTCTGGAATTCACTAGATCTAATGGCCAATACCTTGCAATGAAAACCCAGGTGATAGAATCTGTCGAAGCCCTTCCAATCCCTTGGAACGAACCTCCCTCAAAGAATGGTGTGCCTTCCTTCTCTTCCTATGCTTGTGGCCGGTGTAGAACCCTCCTGCATTGAATAGATCCGAACTAAAATGGTGTGGAGGATTATTTAATCCTCGAGACCAAGCTTGGGACAGGCTAGGTGGAATCTTTCACCACTGAATCCTCTAGGGTTTGTTAAGTCAAAACCCTCAAAACCCCCAAGGTATGGGCTCTCTAGATAGAAGCTAGATATCAAAATGATAAACATACCTGAATGAATCAATAGAGGCCCTTGAATTTCTTTTATACTTCCTGCTCACCTCCTCCCTCCAAAGTGACTTCCATTTTAATAATATTTAATTAATTAATTAAATCACTTTAATTAATTAATTAACCTTTTTACCTCTGAAAGGCACCTTATCTCTCCTTGTGGCTTCCCTGGCCACTGAAAGTCACTTCTCAACATCCCATCTTGTAGTGTTTCTCCTCATGATTCCAATGAGCTATTACACTAAGAGGTTCCTCCAATTAATGTTCCCAAAATGACATCTTCAGTGAATTTAATTAACTTATAGCTCAAAATACTCAAAATCATGGAAATCGTCGGAAGCAACGAAACCAAAGCCAACCTGTGTAGAATGGATCAAAATGATGAAATGGGATGAGCGATGCAAGTCAAACCCCAAAATGCCTCTCAATAATCCCTATACTTGTGATAACATCCATCTGGCTACTCTGGTCATCATAAACCTCTGTAATGTAATGATGTCCCAAAGTGGGGACATTACAGTCCTCCCTACTAGAAAATTGTTTGTCCTCAAGCAATAACCAAATCCCCTCAAGTATAATACCAGGATCCCATTTCCACATGTGGGATATGCTGTAGACCCCATCCAAAGATGAACTATAACACACTCTTCCCCCTAGGTCCCATATCAAGGCATGAACTGCAATATCCTGTGAAGCATAGTCCTGAAGAATAGCAATTCTGTGAACCTCCTGTGCATGACACACAGTCTCATATCAGAATGAGTCCATCATCCAAGTCCCTACCAAGATCAATACAACCTCCATCAACTATATATGCTGATTCCAGGATGAAGCACTGCAAGACCTCCATGAGACACCCTCAAGAGATGTGCTCTCCCCAACACTGAAGCTCCATGGAAAGTCAAAACAACTTTCGCCTGCAAAGGTCCATTCTCCCCTATCATTCAGAGAAATGATCAACCCTACAATCCCTGGATCCCATGCTAATCTCTATTGAATATCACCATGCTAGACCTACACTACTCTGACCATGACTGTCTTCTCCCTGCATACATACTGGATCCCTCTCTCCTGGATACTCAAGCTGAAATACTTGTGGCCATTGGACTTGCTGTCTAGAAACTGCATCTGTAAATACATCTTTGTGGAAGTAGTACCTGCCCAACCCTTTCTTTATCTGATCATGATGATCAAGAGTGAAAATCTACCTTGTTGCATCGAAAAAATCCCTACAGGCCCACTCCAAACCAACGCCTGGTGGAGCATGTGGATCTCTGGTGCAACTTGGGTCATCATGTAGTGAAACATCCCGCTAACCACATGAACTCCAAGATACCATGGTAGACTTGGAAGTTTATCACTTCCAATCTCCTCTGACTGATCTTGTGTTAGACTGATCACTGTCAAAATCCCTCTGTGCTCATTTTCTATCATCTAGCCTATGATGCTCACTATCACACACCAAGTCTCCACTGGTTGCCTATGACAATCTACCTCTATCCGACTGGATGCTGTAAAAAAACTCATGTCAGGTGATCTCGGCCTACCCACTCCCAATTTCCTCAACCATTGTCTATCTCTCCTCATGATGTTGTCTATGATAAACATGTCAGGAAAGGCTAACAAAATCATCTACAACTGACCGTAGGATTGAAAAATACCACCTATATTAGTCAATCCCAAGGATTCAACCAAAAACACGTCTACTAGTAACCATGATAACTTCTCCACTGTAATCATCACTAAACCCCAATCATCAGGTACAATCGACAATAACTCTTCCAACTACTGGTCAACCACCTTCCATATCTCATCTTCCATGAAATTTTTGATACTGTGAAGGTGAACTCTCATAGTTATGTGATGCTACAAAGGAGAGGCATCTACATGCTCCCCGAAGTGTGTCTCCTCCCTGTAAGTCAATACACCCCTCTCGATCTCACTATAAATCTTTGCATGTCTCTGTGAGTCATCACTCACCATTATATGCTCCTGCATACTCAGGTAGCCTCTTGTATACTCCTGCAAAATCATGGGTCCTGGGTGTACTACTAGATCAACCTCTACATGAAGGTCAATCTCTCTCAGGACACAAATAGAAGTGTCATCAAAACTGCCCCTGGCTCTAGAGTCCCCATGTGTATGTGAGTGTCTGACTATCTCAAATACCCCCGTGGAGGGTAGCTCATGCGCCTATGGATCATAAATCTCCATACTCATCAATGATCCTACCAAGTAGTGTGACTCTTGATCATAGTCATGATGAGGTGCTACCTCATGTTTCTCACTGCTAGTATGTGACTGTACATAATCACCAACTGCCAGCTCCCTCTGAATCATGTTGTAACCTATATGAGTTGTTGTGTACTCCTGTGCACTCATCCTGCTACTATCAACTGCAACTGGATCCCATACAGATGTGTCTAGACATGTGCTATGATCATCCTGATCAACAAAGGGTACGTCCTCACCACTACAAGATGGTCTTAGAGTCTCTACAACCTACTCAAACAATGGAGTCTCCACAAGAGGTGACTCAATTTCCTCATGTTGATATGTGTGTATAAGGTCTACTGTCTCTAAGTCATGTCTCTCCTCCTGGGTTTGTGGATCCATACATTCGTGGTGTGCATACCTCAGACAAGGCTCCTCCATCATATATGGAATGCATTGATATCCTCATGTGACGTGGCTATCATGGGTGTCTGGCAATATGACAGATGTGTCACGACCAACATAGGGTGCTCGTCATCTCTAGGTGCTAACACATGTGAATCTCCACTAGTGTAGGGTCATCAACACCATCTAATATGTCTGTTGAAATGTAAGTGTTGTCATCATGTCCATCCCACTATTCCTCCAATGTGCAAGGGTCACTATCCTCCTCAAGCGTACCAGAATCACTAGCCTCTATGCAAGAGTCACTAGCATCCTACTCCAAATAAGCGTCTATCTCTAGCTCTATATCCTCACACACCTTATCATCACTGTCATAGATCACCTCAATGATGTGTTTCTTACCTCTACCCCTACATCTACGTTCTGGTTCCTAGAGCACTTTGCAACTGTAGCAACATTTCCTGCTCTTAATGGGTGTAGGGGTACTCTTTGTCTCTCTCCATCTAACTGCAGCTGCTCTGTTTTCCTCCATTTCGTTGACCCAACATATAATCTCTTCTTTACTCCAACTAAGATTTTTATAGGATAGGAACCATTGGAATGTTAATAGCCCCTTGAAATTCTCATTAAGGGTTTCATATTCCCTCTCACACTCAACAATCCTACTAATAATATTCATCTTCAATGTAACTCTGCTAATCCCCACTGGCCGGTAGGAATCTAGGCTCTGATACCACTATAATGTTCCCAAGCCAATATGCTAGGAACATCACGGTTTTGGGTGTATTTTTAAACTTTTACTGAGTGTGGTATTTTGTCAAACACTTTGCTGATTTACTTGTTTGTATGTGTTTACTTGTAGGTTGACCTCTTGATTTCATCCTTACGGTTTATGTTCAATAATCACACATAGATATGATAATACAATCAGTGAAAGTACAAGATACACCAAATATAGAACCAATAGCAAGATCTGACCTTTATTAATATAATGAGCAAGAACCTGATACAATGAAGATGCCGATCTGGAATGCTCATCAGATGGCTCCAAGATAGAATATATAATATTCAACAAAATGATCCAATAGAAAACTACAATAATCCTCCAAAGGCTGAATACACCATGAATACCAATACAAGAAAGATCTGGGTCGTATGAAGTGTCAACCCCCAAGCTGGAAGATGCCACGCCCTGCTAGAACCCTGAATAGCCTCAACAATTCGGACCTGCTGCCAAATATGTCAAAATTCTCTAATGAATATGCCAAACATTAGATCGGGTAACTACAAGAACAACCCAGGTGCTCAAATCTCCAAGATCCCTCTCAAACTTATGGATCTGCCTCTCCTCTAAGGAGTGGTGCACCCCCCTGGATGCCTGAAACCCTAGATAATTCGGCCTAGATGAAGAAGCCTCCAAATGAGTCCAATTAAGATGCCAAACTATATATCGGGATGTGTAGAGTCCCTTCCTGAAATATCAAACCGAAATACTAAGGAATGCTCCTCCAAATGCCGAATCCAAAAGTGGAGTTGCGTCCTCCTGAAATTTGTCAAACCCTACAATTTCGGCCCTGATGAAGGAGGCCTCCAAATTCCCTGAAACTCGCTAGAAAGGTAGATTGAGACACTGCAAGTCACTAGGTGAAGTCTCAGGGTCAGATATGAAGTATAACCCCTCCAAACTAAATAGATTTGAATCTAAAAAATGCTCTCCTTCTCTCCAACTCGTCCAATGCATCCAATAAATCAAATGGCTCATGAAACTCCTATGGAATGCACTAGATCTAATTGAAAAGACCCTGCAATGAAAAACCAGGTGCTAGAATCTACCGAAGCCCTTCCAATCCCTTGGAACGAACCTCCCTCAAAGAATGGTGCACCCCCCTTGCTGGAAACCCCCAATGGTGTGCCTTTCTTCTCTTCCTATGCCTGTAGCTGGTGTAGAACCCTCCTGCATTAAATAGATCCGAACTAGAATGGTGTGGAGGATTATTGCATCCCCGAGACCAAGCTTGGGACAAGCTAGGTGGAATATTTCACCACCGAATCGTCCTCTAGGGTTTGTTAAGTCAAAACCCTCAAAACCACCAAGGTATGGACTCTCTAGCTAGAAGCCAAATATCAAAATGATAGACATACTTGAATGAATCAATAGAGGCCTTTGTCTTTCTTTTATAATTCCTTCTCACCTCCTCCCTCCAAAGTGATTTCCATTTTATTAATATTTAATTAATTAATTAAATCACTTTAATTAATTAATTAACCTTTTTACCTCTGAAAAGTGCCTTATCTCTCCTTGTGGCTTCCCTAGCCATTGAAAGTCACTTATCAACATCCCATCTTGTAGTTTTTCTCCTCTTGATTCCAATGAGCTATTACACTGAGAGGTTCCTCCAAGTAATGTGCCCAAAATGACCTCTTCAGTGAATTTAATTAACTTATAGCTCAAAATACTCAAAATCATGAAAATCATCGGAATGCAACAGAACCAAAGCCAACCTGTGTGGAATGGATCAAAATGACGAATTTGGATGAATGATGCAAGCCAAACCCCAAAATGCCTCTCAATAATCCTTGTACTTTCTATAACATCCATCTGGCTACTCTAGGCATCATAAACCTCTGCAATGTAATGATGTCCCAAAGTGGGGACATTACAAACATTCAATCCACAAAAAGACAGGGAAACTTATCAGTAAGAAAGGAAGGAGATACTAGGACCAGACTGGATAGCTTCAACATCAAAGACACCACCAATGTATGATATGTCATCAGATTATGATTGCACTATTCCAAACATGCCAATCAAGAAGGTAAGCACTTTGACAAAGTTTCTAAAATTATTTTTAGATTTGATGCAGGATGAGACCACACTGAATACACTATGTAGGATGATTGATCAATGTACACAAGACAAATAAGTACACACAATGGAGAAGGAAGTGAACCAAGCCCTGCACAAGATGAAGACACATAGAGAGTTCATATTAAGTGCGCAGATAGTAGAATATGACATGGATAATGGAATCTTGGAATTAGGATCATACATCAATGTTTTTCAAATATAGACATGGGAGATGATTGGAAAACCAAAGCTAGTTTGGTCAACCATCCAATTGATATTTCCTAACCAACATAAGATAATATCGATCGGGAAACTGGTAGGAGTACCTGTGCACATAGATGGAGTGCACAGTGTAGCTGACTTTGAAGTCATCGATATTGTGGATAAGATTTAGTTGTACCCATATTTTATTGGACTAGATTGGGCCTTTGACAATCAGGTGATCATCAACTTGAAGAAAAGAGAAATGATTTTTGAAGGAGGTTTAAAGGTCACTACGCCATTAGATCCTATCGAGAAAAGAATATATGTGGAGCCCACAAGAAAATAAATTGATAACTTATATAACATGACAATGTGTATGAATGCCTATGTCAAACCCATTGTGGATGGTGCATTTAGTTGGAGAAGCATAAAATATTTTACATCAGACCTAGGGGAAGGACTTGAACAATGGAAGCACTGGTTGCATGAAGTGTTGACCGAAAGGTGTGTGAGCATTACTCACTCATTACGCTGGATTAGAATAAAGGTACAAGATGCGCGAAAGTTCGAAGGGTTGACTAAGGTAAGTTCTTTTGTTAATGAATTTAAGCTGCAGATACTTGAACACCAAAGGGTATTAGAATTAGATGTTTCACTGAGAGTGACCCTAGTGAGATGGTGGGAAACCCACAATGAAGGGATAGAGGATTGGAAACATTGCAAAAGGTTGATGCAAATTAGGTTTGGAATAGAGAATTTTATTCCCAAGTATACATGCATGAGAGATCTGAAGGACCATGTGGCACGATGTACTACAAATTGGAGACAAGTTCCAAATGTAAATGTGTTGAACCTGCACAGAATAGATCTAACTAAACAATAATACACACATTTGCATAGATAATTGGAGAAAGAAGAAGAAGGAGAGAAAGAATGAAAGAATTCTCATTAACCGTATTCCACACTCAAAGAGTGAATAATTTACAATAGATATAGGATAAATGAGTAACTAATGAGCCATAGTGGTTGTCTAGAGTGATATAGACACACACCAACAGTTATGGGAGTGAACTGTCACCTAGTCTAGTCTCTCAGGTAGTTACATGAGTGAACTGCTACCTAGTCTAGTCTCTCAGGCAGTTATGGGAGTGAACTGCCACCTAGTCCTAGTTAACTAGTCAATCATTCTTCAGTTAACTGACTGAAACAGAGTGTAGTGAGGAATGTATCAAGGAATAAAGGGTAATTCTCCAATATGGTGATGAAGCCAAGGCAAGTGCACATTATCATGGTGATGATCCCAATGTTGCATGGTGACAAAACCAATGCAACATCTAAACTCAACTCAACTAGTCAAACTGAAGTGTCAACTGAAACAAAATATTTTCCAGGTGGAATATTCTCCCATAAAATATAGGAGACTAGATAATGACTAATTATGACTAATAAACAAAGAAAAACCTTAGGAAAAACAAATCCTAGGTGTGTGTGAAGTAACTCCAACACCCCCTTTGAACATCACTATGGTGAAAATACATAATGGGTCCCAACAACGAGGCCATGTTAGGTATCCAAATACAAAAGATACACTGAAATAAATGAGGAAAGAGGGAAAACCTCATGGAACACCCCCCCCCCCCCCCCCCTCAAATTACAATGCATAAAAAAATACAAATGATAAGGAACATAAAGTAGTTGCTAAACAATTGTGTCCTTCACTCCAAGAAGACCCCGCAACTGTGCAATTTTGTGCTCGTTGAAGATTTTGTTGAATATGTAGATGTATGCATGGATATAATGAAGTATATGCACCATTGATATTTCCACACATATTCACTTTCTCTTCTTGTAATGATTAAGATCCAAATACATTTTGGATGAAACTTTGAAAACCGTGCGGCTGTTTCCGAAAAAATGCTGAAATTTTGTTGATTTTAAAACGATCATAACTTTACTTCCCAGACTCCGTTTCGAACGATTTGTTTTTTGAAATTAGATATTTTCCTGAGAGGAATTCAAATATACAATTTTTTTCTGCAAATTGTGATAATAAAATATCGGAATTGAGTCAGATGTGCGTGGCTCTCTTTTTGTCTCCTTAGATGCATGCATTGCGCATGGAAAAGTATCTACATGTGACTCTTGAGATGCATGCCATATATCTTCCACATTAATTTTAGAAAATAAATATTAAATGGAGTATAAATCATCTTCAATTAATGGAATACAAATTTTTGCAAATACTTTTGTAGAAGACTCTTCATAATAAGAGGCTTGATCTTCTGATGGTTTCTCTTATGGCTCTATCTTTCCAATCCCCTGCATGCAATGTTCACAATCTTCTTTATTCCAAAATAGAACCTACAATATGGTCCATAATTCATTTGGAGTGAATTCTTGTGTGACATCACATACTTGGTGGAGAATTTCTGGAGAAATAGACAAGTAGATAAATCCTATGGCCATATCTTGTCTATTGAGAAAGTCATTTTTCTCATCGGCAGAATCAAGCTCTACTTCCATTGCCATGGTTATTTGGTATAAGCCTCTACTTTTGAGAAGAAGTAGAATCTTTGGCTTCCACTCCAAATAGTTATGAGACGTAAGAAGTATTATCGGTGAGTAAAACATAAATTCTGTCTTTATGTGTTCTTCAATCTTCAGTACATGCAAAAATAATTTGGTGTAGCTTTTGCTTAGTAGTCTGTCAACTTTGATACCATGTAAATGTGTTGAACCTGCATATAATAGATCTAGCTAAACAATAATACACACATTTACAAAGAGAATTGGAGAAAGAATAAGGAGAGAAATAATGAAAGAATTCTCATTAACCGTATTCCACACTCAAAGAGTGAATAATTTACAATAGATATAGGATGCATGAGTAACTAATGAGCCATAATGGTGGTCTAGAGTGATTTATGTTGGATCATGTTGTCATTGATGCCAATGGTTTGATTATTTGGGATATTGTTGGATCACATGTCATTGATGTAAATGGTTTGGTCTTATTGATGTCTTTGATTGATGTCAAGTAATTGATTGATATGATGCCCTTGATGATAATGATATATATCCAAGTGGAAACCAATTGATAAAAATGGATCAATGAGTTGTCATTGATACATGATGCATAGTTGATATATATGATGCAGTGGTGAATTGATGCAAAGATGAATCATTATTGTCTTATCATGGTTGATAAGGTGCACAAATGGATGAACTCCAAAGTGGCCCCCTTATGGTGAAATCCCTCATGGGAAGACTCTTTACGGATTGAGTTATCCTAGGAAAACGGTTGGAGGACCCATGCTTGTATGTGGAATAATGAGATGAATATCAATGAAGTTGTTGGTGAAACTATCCTAGATGGATAGTACTTGTCATGCCATTTCTGGTGGTATGTGGAATGTGACATAACTCCTCACGGTTTGAGAGTTATGCCCTTATGAAGTTGGAAGACCCCCATATGATGGCTTGAAGCCCCAAAAGTTCAAAGAAGTAAAAGTGATTGAAAAGAAGAAATCATTATTTAAATGATAAAGTAATGTGACAAAATCAAGATGGATTATTTAAATGATAAAGAAAAGTGACAAAATCAAGAAGGAATATTTAAATGATAAAGTATTGGAGAACTTTCTATTCATGGAAAGTGGTTAACCCTAAAATAAGGAAAATGGGTTGAGTGACCTAGAAATGGGTTAAGTAACCTAAAAATGGGTTAAGTGACCTAGAAGATGAAAGTATAAATAAGAAGCTAGGATCTCTTGTAACATGCACATTTGGTAAGAATCCTTTTTGTGGATCAATGGAGAGCTTCTTGGTAATATATTTTGGAGTATTGATGGAGAGATTCTTGTGAGAGAATCTTATTGGTATGGATCTCTTGAGCATGATTGAAGATCTATTATGACAAAGAGAGTGAGAGGAGGATCTCATGGATGCATCAAAGTTTCGGCAATGTCAAAGATCTTGACGGAAAAAGTCTCGGAGTCACATAAAACCCTATTTTCTGATGCCCACGTGGGTTGTCTATGTATAGGGTGCATGTACACGCGGGATGGTTGTGTATAGGGTGAGTGTACACGCGGGCTGACTATGTACAGGGAGCATGGACTAAATAACCTCATGGAGATTTGTGTTTGAGATGGTGCCAAGCTCTTGGATGATGAGGCAGGTTTCAGATCTGCATTCTATGGCCTCAGATCTATCACTAAGACACTGTTATGGTTACATTATTGTCTTGATAGATACTATTGTTTGATATGTTGTGAATTCTTAGGGAATTCTTGGTATAGCTTCTATGATGTGGCTCAGTTTGGTTGATTTGGTTGATGGAGTGAGAAGCACACTTGTGATTCAGTAGTGACATGATTGCTATGGTATACTAGTTATTTATACATGATTGAGATAGCATTCATATTGATTTGTTGTGGAGCATGAGAAAACTATTGGAGAGCTTGGATGTGTTGTGACTGGCTGTGGGTCAGTTTGGACAGTGGAAGACAGAAGAGAAAGTGATTGCAGGTTGTAGAGGATCTAAACATGTGAAGAAAAGAAAAACCCTAGTTGCTTAGAAGTACACACTTGTTACATTATACATTGGACGTGTTCACACACGGGCTGTAGTGAGCTAGGGCGCATTCCCACGTGGGCTGCACTACTGACAAATCGCGTACCTGTTGATAGATTGATATCTATTGAGGATTGTTGCCTCATCTCAATTGGTGCTGAGGGTGTAAGCTGAGTCTTGCATTATAGAGCTAGTGCTCTTGTAGAGTTGTACTCTATTCAGTTGTTGTTGATAAACCCCAAGGATTTAAGTCCGTCATAAAAAGAAAATTATACATACATCTTATGTTCCTTGTGTTCATTGTGGTGATGACTTGTTGATGATATATTGTTGATATATGTTGCTGATATGTGCTCACATCTAACTGGTTATAAATGACAACAATGGGTAATGAATAAATGTTGAATGCTAATTGATGTGTATTTGTGCAAGAGGGAAGTTTTGAAAAAGAGCCCCACACTCATTCACCCCCCCTCTAAATGTGGTAGGTGTGTCCAACAATCTAGACACACAACAATAGTTACAAGAGTGAACTGCCACCTAGTCTAGTCTCTCAGGCAATTACAGGAGTGAACTGCCACCTAGTCCTAGTTAACTAGTCAATTAGTCTTTAGTTAACTTACTGAAACAAAGTGTAGTGAGGAATATATCAAGGAATCAAGGGTAATGCGCCAATATTGTGATGAAACCAAGGCAAGTGCGCACTATCATGGTGATGATCCCAATGTTTCATGGTGACAAAACCAATGAAACATTTAAACTCAACTCAACTAGTCAAACTGAAGTGTCAACTGAAAGAGAATATTCTCCAAGTGGAATATTCTCCCTTAAAATATAGGAGACTATATAATGACTAATTATGATCAATAAACAAGGAAAAACCTTACGAAAAATAAATCCTAGGTGTGTGTGAAGTAACTCCAACACCAAAGAAGGAATGGAAGCACAGGTTCATACATACGCTGGAGACAATTCCGAGGAACTGGTACTTAGAGATAGAAATGCACAAAGGAATGATATAATGGGAGGATCTCATCCAAAAATTTAAGGTAACATTTAATTTCGAAGTTGAGTCACCTTTAGTTGATGCAGTATTACAAGTCATTAGAGGATTTTTTTTTATGGAAGAAGGACAAGTAGGAATAGTATGATCCAGATTATTTTTGGCACAAAATGAGAGCGGCGATATAATAAAAAAATGTACAGAGATATCTCAGATATCCAATAATATAACATAAATGTATCAAAGATGCAACCATAAAAAAAAAAATATAGTAATACACAATTTCTATTAATGAGCGAAAATGTACAAAGATTGTAAAAATACAAAGTGAAAGACTCACTAGAATGATTGAAGCTTATCTTCGAGAAGCGATGTGATGGATAGTTGCATTTTCAAGAACATGATTTTACAATGAGGCTCCAAAGACCTTTTATCATAAATAAAATCCAAAACCCTAACCCTAGAAGATGAAAAGCCAATAGTTTTGTGGACCCCGTTTTGGGTAGTTTGGCGTATCAACTTCCCAAGGGCGTAACTTTGGCATACGATCTCTGTTTGGGGTGCACGATAGCTTGATGGAAAGGTCTATCCAAGGATTACACATGTTGTCATCAAAATCTAACTCTGTCTACAATATAACTATGGCGAGCCCTAAAAACGTTGTTTAGGGCCTTAAAATGGCCCCGAAAGTTTGGGACTCGAAAACTAGAAACAAAATTGCCAAACTGAAACTGCCAAAATGAGCTAGTTGGAATAGGTGGGTGGCCACCAATATCCATCTAGATCAATCCTCCCTCCTTAGGAATAAATGGTCTCCATTGCGTCGAGTTCCCAGGGGAGAGGGAAAAGTGATTGTTGAATTTGAATCTTGGTGAGTTACTTGCCTTGCTGGAGAAGTTGTGTTGCTTAGTTTGTTGAAGGTTGTCCTGAACCTATTGTTGGCGGGGCTGAGTATGTTCAAACAGTTGAGATACATGAGATGAATATGTGCAGAAGGAATCTTTTCAATTTTTTGCAACCTTGTCGACCTGCTTTTGTTGGATAGAAGGTGCTTGGGCTGAGGCTATATTGGTTGCAGTGTCCTTCTATTCACCTTTTGAACAGATTGTGAATAAGCTAAATTTTGTAGTATGAGATACTACCTTACGAAATTGTTTAGGTGGGATAGTAGTCAGAATTACCTATGGTATCCTATAGAGATGACCCCCCAGAGTAACAATGACACTACGAGGTTGAGAATAATAAATAATATGGCTCTTCCACATATATGGCTGGACCAAGAGAACATCACATGCATCCAATGAGGCAACACCACATAATACCTCATCCTTGAAGGGTTGGATGTCATATGACAATTGACACTATTGGCTAACATGAAGATATCATCCTTGGTGAAGCCACCCGATGTTGTGTAACACACTCGACTCTTAAAAACCCTTTCGAGGGGTGAGGCATCAAAAATTTTCTCAACAAATATCATCTTAGATCATCTCTCCGAGGTCTTCATCCTATTATACTTTCCCGTAGCTTTATGATGACCGTTACTGACTCTAAATATGACCTATGGTTTGTAGGATGTGACCTCTCAAATTTTTCCAGGAATTCTCAGTTGAGGACAGCATGGTGGTCAACATTCGATGCTCATCATTTGGCATTTTAACACTTACTCCCCGAAGCCCCTAAATTTCTCCACGTGGCCTCAACTATTCGGCGGTTGGCATTCAACATTCTATGTTTGGTATTTGAATGTTTGGCATTCGACATTCAACATTCTATGTTGAACGTCGACGTTCAAAGGTTGGCGTTCTATGTTGAACGTCGGTGTTTGGCATTCGACATTCTACGTTGAACGTCGTCTTTTGGCGTTCAATGTTGAAATTTACACTATGATACTACACCTCAAATATTTTGAACTCCTGAAGTCCTAGACTCCTGGATTCTTGGTTGCATCACCAACCACGTTGGCCAGGCGGGCACGAACCAGAGCCTGAAACGTGGTGAGGTCAAGGAGTGACACTTGTACTAATTTAGGGGTGACATGTGTCATGATCTAATAGGCATAAGGGGTCTATGAATCATCCATATCCCAAAGACACGTGGCACCTTAGTTGTGGGTCCACATCACCCTAGATGATGTCAGAGAGCCATGTCATCCCTAGACATACAACCTTCTAACTTCTTTCAGATATCACGGTTGAGGTCTATCCATGTAGAACCATAGATCCATGAATACCATTACTTTGCAATTGCGAGCTTCGAAGCTTACCAACTCCTCACATCATGAATCCCCCAAATAGCCAAGTCTTTGAACTCTCTAATCTAGTGCCACATGTCCTCTACCTGTCAATGGTTAAGATTAACTTCGTCGTTCGCAACTTCAGGAATTTCACACCTTGGAGACTCTTGGCCAAGTTCCTATGAAGTGTCAAGTCTTTGGACTATGAGATCTCCTGCCACGTGGACCAAACGGGTAATTTCTATAGATGACGTGTAGAAAGGAAGAGAGGAAACATGGCCCCTTTAGTGGGTGACACGTGTCACATGTTAATGTACCTATAGGGTTTGCGAAACGCTCAAATCCAGGTGACATGTGACACATTGATCTTGGGTCCATGTCACCCTAGATGACATCACTGTTCCACGTCACTTCGGACTAATAGCCTTCTAACATTCTTCAGATCTCATGATCGAGATCAGACCACATAAATCCATAGATCTACAACTCTCGTGGCTTTGGGACTTCGATCTTCAACCCTTCAGAAGTTCTTCTTCCCGTTAATACAACGACTAAAAACTCTCGAAGTGCCACTCTCCAAACCATGGGATTTGGCGACACATATCCCTTCCGATGGATGGTTTTGATTCACTTCGGACTTTAGGACTTTGAAGGATCCCTCGCCCTTATGATGAATACACAAATTTCACCAAACTCATGAAGGATGAAGGATACGGGGGGGTTAATACTCGTGCTTCTTCTGCAAATCCAATGGTCGTGATGGACCTTGGCTCCTCCTAAATGGATCTCGTATGCTCATCTTCCAAACGAAAGGATCCTCCCTTGCGAGACTTGAACATTGATATCCTTCCTAAGATTCATCTACTCTGAAGGACTTAGGTGTGGATGCGTGCTGTGCATTCTTTCTCCCGAGCTTGAGACTTAGAAGAACCTTTCATGCACCCCTTGTGCTCGTTCACCAAACTCTAGAAATTAAGAGGTTCTATGTATATGCCCACCTTGTAGAGACTCTGTGCATACATGCACTACCTCTCATGAGCTTAACATACTCCATTTTCAAGGATATTCAAAGAAACGAGAAGTGTCTATATGTATATGTAAAACTGGTCCCAAGGTCAACAGATTCACAATTCATTTTCTTTAACTTGATCCACTAGAGGTCTTGATCCTTTACGTGTACAAACCATATAGTTCCTTACTTTCTTAAATACACAATCAAGAAAAATATAAGGGAACATAATCTAACCATCAAGTAACATGCACATCCATGAAACATTCATAGGATATCAAATTTTATTTTACAGTTACAACTCAAATATATAGGGTATGAGAATACTTATCTATTTCATATTGTAACCAATGAACTGAATGTAGGTGTGTGCCTTTCCACCCAACCATAGGCTGAGAGGCATTCACTCTTAGCACTCTAGCCACCCCCGTTCCAAGACATGATATCAATAGGGAACTTTCACAGTTTCTCAGGGATTCCTTCTCTATCATGGTCTCTGTGAGGTTTATCACATGCCTCCTCAGCATCAATATCATAGTCTCCTTCTCAGTTCATGCACTCCTATAAGTTCTCAGAGATATTTTTTTTTCTTGTTCTCTCCAGTAACCAGAACAACTTATCAAGATTTTAGTTCCTCTTCTTAGCTAGAGAGCCTCATGCCCTCTCTATTCCCGGGTGTCTTCTCTCGTCTCTATTTTTCTGTATATATTTTTTCTAGTATGGTTCTCGACCTATCATGTTCCTTTAGTTAGAAGGAAACTCGAGTCAGCATGGTCTTCCAGACCCTACGGTACTTAGGGCTGCCATTCTTTAGTCAGACCATGGTTCCATTCATGGGGTGGTTGAGTATTCAACCACTGGTCCTTCCTTCATTAACTGATTCCTCTGCTTGGGATCCAAAGGGATCTTATCATTCCCAACAAGGGGAAATTCTGGTTCATTTGACATAATGAACCCTCTCTTATAGTTTTCCCATTCTTTCCTCTAGTGATATCATGGCCAGTACTTCAAGGATTCACCCCCACAGTCAGTCATTGGAAAATATAAATAATACATTTACATTTATTCCCATGCCATAGCATGTCGATTACAATTAATGATTAATTACAAGCTGGGGGAAATAGGGGTATTACAATCCCCTCTCCCTTAAAAGGAACATTGTCCTCGATGTTCTTTCTTAGTAACACCTGTCATGTTTTTCTCATTCAGTTTCTTCGGAAGTATTGACCCTCTTTCTCATTCTGGTCCCTTCCAGACTCTTAAACTTCATCAATTGTCTTCAATAATATTGGACAACGCACATATTAATCATAGTTCTATGTGAAAACATTTTAATGTTGCATAAAATTCAAGAAAATTTCATAACTTAGCACAATACTCATCTGTGCATTTCGTGGATTTGTATCCACATGGTTGTCTTGTTTTTTTGGCTCACTATTTTTCCTGGACATACCCATTGTGTGCATGATCCCAATCAATAGTTTATAGTAATTATCAAAGTCTCCTCTTCCTTGCGGTCACTCACCTTCCAATCCAAGGCTCAAGCATCCCCTTCTCTATTATACAGTTCTTCGGGTGATCTATCTTGCCTTGCCAAGGATTTCTCACACAACAATATTTCCAGAGACTTCATTGAGCCTTACAATCAAGGATTCCCTCAGACTTTCTTTACCGAGGCATCCCTCCGGCTGGTGTTACCACAACACAACATGTTCTAGGGTGATCATGGCTTACCACAAGGTTCTTATGTCTCAACAGTATCATATTTCACACTTGTTGGCTTGAAAACCTTCATATGTCCTCCCTAGACATATATTTTTCATCTCACCTGTCTCACATGTATACAAAATTATGAGAAATTATCATCAATTTCAAATTCATAATTTTCTTGCAACTTTGTTACTCACAGATTTCCACATTCCCCATTTATTTTCAGATCTGTTCTACATAGGAACTAGATTCACAAGTATGGGACTTTCCTTCCCATAGAAATTTATCTTAGAAGGTAATTTTTCTTCCTTATGGGCTTACAACACTTCCATATCCAATACCCCCCTTTTTTTTTCTTCTTACAACTTCAACATTCCTCAGCCAAACAAATTGTTAGTTTTCATGCACATTATATTTTCAAATGATTCATACTAACAGTCCAAGTCATTTTCATCTATTCAAGGGTACAAAGAAAAAGGGAAATATTATTATTTATGTAAGCATCCTTTCAACATACTAAATTTTCCAAGGATTTAAAAGGCGAATAATACAGGGTTTGATAGTCGAGGTGAGCTAGGGTTTGACAGTCGCAGCCACATCAAAGAGCAACATGAGCACCAAAGGGGGGGGTAAGGGGACCCCCTCATACAAACAGGTAGTGGTGGACAGAGGGAAAGGGCCAAGAGGCATATTTTTCAATACACCAGTGACAGGAACCTCAGGATTAGACCCAGGGAAGTGTCAATAAAGAAGCCAGGACAAAAATGAGACCACGAGGGAAGACGCTAAGGAAACTCAGAATGAGGCACAAGAGACTGTGAAGGCCAATGGGACAGAAGGGTGCAACCCATGAAAACCAAAAACAACAATGATACCCAAGGTAATATTGGAGGACCCACAAATGCAACTTTACAGGGACCAGATGAAGACACATGCGCTCATATGAAAGTTCATGGGGTTATGGCCCACAGAAAGAACTCTGCGCAACTGGATCAAATATCACTGGAAGCCAAATGGAGAAGTGGAGATCCACCTTGGCTCGAAGGGTTTCTTCACAATAGTCTTCATGAACCTGGAGGACAGGGATAAAGTCTTCAAGGGAGGTCCATACTTCCATGCCTCAGCTGGACTAAACATGCAACACTGGAAAGAAAATTTCTCCCTGGAAAAAGAAACGTTCAAAAAGGTACTAGTTTGCTTGAGATTCTGATCCTTACCCTTAAACTACTAGTTTCCCTCCACCTTTGAAGGAATAGGAAACAAACTGGGGAAGTATGTGAAGACCTCAGAAGACACCCTAAAAGGAAGATACACATCGTATGCAAGAATCTGCATAGAGATGGACGTTTCTGGAGCACTCCGAGAAGCCATAAGTCTAGAATTGGATGAGGAATGGATCCAAAACATAGATTACAAACAGATCCCCTTTAGTTGCATAATATTCCATGAACATGGCCACTTGATGAGAGAATTCCCTCTTAATAAAAAGCAGGAAGTGGAAAACCCCAAAACACAGTAGGATGAGGAAGGGTTTATAACACCGAACCCCATGAACAGAGAAAATGAAAAGAAAAATAAAACCTCAACAGGAAATAACTAGGAGACCTGGAATAAAATGGAAGGAAAGGACCAAACCAAAAAAGGGACAGAAGATGAAAGTGACTCGAAAAATTTTCAAGAGGTCAGAGACCAAGCAACAAAATATCCTACCGACCGACCAAGCAACACGATGACACAGGGGAGTTTTGCAACCCTGATGGATGGAGAAACAAAAGATGACAACACCGCCATGCAAGATGCAGAAGGATATGTAGAAATGACCCCGAGCGAAGTAGGCACAGAAGACCCTGATCTCGGGGACTTGGTGGAAAGGGAAGAGATAGACCTCCTGAACATATTGGAACAATGGAAAGGGCAGGGAGTTGACAACATACCAACATAGCAACGTGACTGCATCCAATACATTTTTCTACTACAGGAGGAAGCCAAAGATAGAGGACAAAAAAACACACACGGGGAGATAGGAAACCTAGGAGTCAAAGCTGAAGAGGGACAACCACAACTATCACCCAAGCAAACGAGGAGGAAAAAAGGTAGGAAATCAAACAACGTATCCCTATAGGATTTGGGAGCGCTACTGATAAATTTGGGTAAGATCAAGAAACTCTTTCCCCACTCCCCCCCACATGTTTAAATGAAGGTCATAAATTGGAACTTAAGAGGCCTAAACAACCCAAGAAAACAAAGAATCCTTAGGAATAAACTAAAGCAAGAACAACCGGATCTCTATTTCATTCAAGAGATGAAATGCACTACAGACAGAATGGAGGTAATCAGTAAACAACACTGGCGCAAGTACAAGATGGTATCCATCGAAGACCACCAAAGTTCAGGCGACATTCTCACTTTGTGGAACCCACAAATTCTAAATCTAATAGCAGCCGAAGCAACCAGTTACACCCTAATGATACGCATGCAAATAATTCAAAACACAGAGGAGATTCTCTGCACTAATGTGTATGGGCCCTAAGGGCCAGAGGAAAAGAGAGGAATGATTCAAGACCTATAAGATATAAAATCCTGATCCACCAACCTCCACTGGATCCTGGCAGGGAAATTCAACATCATCACCTCACTTGTATAAAAGAAAGGAGGTATAATAATATTGGATAGGGATGTAGAGGTTTTTTCAAATCTCATCGACAGAGTGGAGCTGGTAGATCTCAAAACTAAGAATGGCCAGTTCACCTGGAACAATAAACATATGAACCAGTTTCAGGTAGATACAAGACTCGACATATTCCTTATATTGAAGTCAATCATTATGCAGGGGCTAACCTTAGATTGCAACATCCTTTCGTGGAGTGGATGTGATCACTGGCTAGTGCAAATGGAAGTAGGCTTCCAAACAACACCAAAGAACAGACCCTTTAGATTTGAGAAATTATGGATTGATCACCCAACTTTCAAGGAAAGAATCAAATAGTGGTGGTGGGAGGAGCAACCAAAGAAAGGGACAAGGATGTTCAAACTTCATAAGAAACTTAAATACATTAAAAACAAGATTAAAGAGTGGAAAACGGATACCTTCGGGAATATAAACAAAGAGAAAAACAACATAGAAGAAAAAATGAAAAACCACCAAGAAACCTGCATGCAAGAAGGCTATACTGAGGATCGAAAAAAGGAAGAGATCCAAATGACCCAAGATTGGGAGGTGCGATGCCAACAGGAAGAAACACTCTGGCGTCAAAAGTCCCACATCCGATGGCTAAAGGAGGGAGAGCAGAACACCAAGTTTTTCCATAGAACAACCATGGCCAGAAGAGCCCACAAAAAATCCTAAAGATCAAGGACCAGGATGGAATCGAGCATGATTCACATCAGGAGATTGAAACTGCTCTGGTCAAACACTTCCACGTGATAGCCCAAGAAACTCACCAAGACAGATCAGAGGCCATTCAAAGGATAAACCAACATATTCCACGCCTGGTCATAGAGGAACAAAACATCTCCCTAAACAAACCTATTACCATGGAAGAAGTTGACCAGGCTCTCCAAGAAATGCCCAATGGGAAAGCACCAGGTCCAGAAGGCTTCACAGTGGAGTTCTTCAAAGCCTGTTGGGAAACCATCAAACATGACATTTACAAGGTAGTAGAAGACTCTAGAAGGTCTGCCTCCATCCTTAAAGAACTAAATGCCACAATGATCACACTAATACCCAAATAAAATGAAGCCAAAACCCCTGATTGGTATAGACCTATAGCGCTATGCAATGTGGTTTACAAGATAATCTCCAAAGTCATAGAAAATAGACTGAAACCCCTCCTACCTACACTGATCTCGCAAGAACAGACAGGATTTGTGGAAGGAAGAAAAATAATGGACAAAATCATCCAGGCCCATGAGATCATTCACACCTTGAAGCTTTAGAAGAGGGGGGGAATGATAATACAACTAGACCTAGCAAAAGCTTATGATAAAATTCGCTGGCACTATATGGTCAAGACTTTGGAAGCCTTTGGTTTCACCCAGCACTGGATCACCTGGATTGTCAGTCTCGTATCCACAACAAGATACTCGCTACTAATCAATGGAGCCCTAGCCAAACCCTTCTGTCCCACGAGAGGTATCATACAAGGAGACCCGATGTCCCCCTTCCTGTTCATTTTGATGATGGAAGGCCTCAGTCAGAGCATAAAGAACGCAACCGCAACTGGGGAAATAATAGGGCTCAAACCCTTTGAAAACTACTCTACTTCAACACACCAACAGTTTGTGGATGATACCTTACTCTACGACATACCCATGGTCAAGGAAGCCAAAGCCTACAAACGAATCCTAGAAGATTTTTGGGAAGCTTCGGGCGCTGAGATAAACCACTCTAAGTCGATGATCTTTCTCTTCAATACCAATCGAGGTATCCAAAGGAATTTGACCAACATTCTAGGCTTTGAATGAAAGACACTCCCAACCAATTATTTGGGGGTTCCTTTGACAGACAAAGTGTACAAAATGTCAACTTGGGAAGGATTAATAAACAGGTTACAAGAGCGGGTAAAAAATTGGACTTATAGATCCCTCAATCTAGCAGGCAGGCTAATCCTAACCAAGTCTGTTTTACAAGCAATCCCAACCTTTATGATGTCCATATTCCCCACTCCACAGGGGATCCTATAGAAAATAAGAGCCATCTAGAGGGACTTCCTATGGCAAGGCACGAAAACAAAGAAAAAATGGGTCGTGGTGGCTTGGGAGAAAGTTTGCAGGCCAAAAAGCAAAGGAAGCCTGGGGCTACAAGACCCACAAATGACCAATAACACATATGGGGAGAAACTCTAGTGACACTGGGTCAAATAAAATACTACACCTTGGGAAAACCTATGGAAGACAAAGTATGCCCTAGACATTCATGATTAGGACAAAATACACTTTGGAGGAACCAGGGAAGGGTCAGCCATATGGAACCTAGCCTGGTGCAACAAAGCCTGGATTTAGACACAGAACTTCTGGGAAATCAGGAATGACAGGACAACCAGATTCTGGGAGGATGCATGGCAATAGGAAAAGAGGATGGAAAACCTAGATAGAGGGATACTCCAATAGGAGATAATCATGCAAGGTAAAATCAACATCTACCAATACTGGAAACATGAAACAGACCGCAACAAATGGAGAATCTGGGACAAGATTAGTCCACAAAACAACGATACACCTACAAAAATAGTAAAAGAGGTGGAGAAGGAACTAGGAAGACGGAAAATAACAATCATGGAAGGAGATGATCCGTTGAGGTGGGGACAAAAGGATAGAGGGGAATTCCTGAAAGAAGTTCGACACTATATGGAGAATCTAGACCAAGAAGACCCAACGCAACACTGGGATGAGATTTGGAACAACCCCCAATGAGAAAAGATAAAAAATTTCCAATGACTAATACTACACAACCACATTCTAACCTAGGATAACCTAAGGAAAAGGGGATTCATAGGTCCATCAAGAAGTCATCTTTTTCAAGCCCAGGAAGAAACAACAAACCACCTCCTCGACGAATGCGCCTACACTGCAGAACTTTAGGATTGGGTGGCAAGTATCTTCTGCTAGTCCGACAGGATCCGAGGTAACATTGCTGCAACCATCAACCTATGGAAAGAGAACTACAACAAACAAGAAGAGGTGAACCTCTATTGGATCCTCACGCTAGGAATGATCATATGGTCGATATGGAAGGAAAGGAATCGACGCATTTTTAGAAACCAAAGATGGATCGAAGGGAAGATCAATGAAATAATAATATCCACGATATGAGAGACGGTGCAGAGAAACAACTGCCAGGTAGGTAGAGAGAAACCCACTAATCAGGATTCCCGATTCCTAGAGATCTTCCACCTTAACGGAGGACACAACCCCAATCAGTGCAGACGGTCACCGCAACTCCAAGTAGGTGAGCATAACTGGAAACCGCCACCTTCATGCTCCCTCAAGTTAAATTTCGATGGGGTAGCGAAAGGCAACCTAGGGAGAACAGGTTTGGGAGGAGTAATTAGGGACAGTAAAGGAAACATCATCTGATTGTATGATGGAATTCTAGGCAACTCAACCAACAACGCCATGAAATTCGGAGCCCTAGAGACTGGCCTAGAGATTATAAGTTGGGAGGGGATGAAAAACTCCATAGTGGAAGGAGACTCCGCGTTGGTTATCAACATAGTAAGAAATCTCCAAAACGGTACCAGAATGGGCAAAATCCAGAGGCACTGGGGATTGGCCCACTTACTAGAAAAAATCCAGGAGCAGTTGTAGATAGGGATCACTGTGGAGTTGCACTGGGTTCGGAGTTCAGCAAATGGACTGGAGGACAGAATAGAGAATGAGGGGGTCGATAACGAAGGTCCAGAACTGGACACAATCTGGAGCAACATCCCGCAAGGTCAATTCCGAGAAGATTGCACCCAACTTGTGACAAAATCCTTGGACAACTGTAGTAGTATGAAAGATTACGAAAAAAATGGAGGTGCAACAGGCACTGAAGGGCACATAGGCTCCAAGAAGAATCTGATTTCCCACCAATCAAACAAGTCTACAAATGCAAACACAGATCACACATCAGGCGAAAGCACGGCACCACGGTCCTGTCAATAGAAAGAAGTACATAGGCTACCCATGGGAAAGTAGAATAGATAACCCATAGGCAGCGAAGGACAGAGAATGAAAGGGTTCACCAGGGCCAAGTCTGGGAACACCTCACCCAAGTACCGTTATGGGATGGGGAAATGAATGGCATACAAGGTGCAGGGAAAATAATTGGCACAGGGATTATGACAAGGTAATCAAGTGAACACATTATGGAACAGAGGATACTGACTAGAAGGACCACCTTGATGAACAAGACATGATTGCAAGGATGAGACCACAACTGGGTTGGCTCCATAAAAGAAGGTATAACAAAAAGAAACACAGATCGGAGCAAAGCAATTACAGGGGCCATCTTACATACCAGAAAGAGGTGAAGTGGAACAGGGGAAGAACCCAAAGTAAAAACTACCACCTTCAAGTGAAGATGGTATGCATGAAGAAAACCAACAGTAAGAGAGGCCCCCAAGGGACTGAACCTCTGCAGAGCACCCATAGGATGACAAGAATCAAACAAGCGGCCAGGGAAGCAAAGAATACCTTCCTCAAGTAGGTAGAGATAAAGGGGAAGACGATCATCAAAGGATGGGTGAGAGAAATCAACAATGCTCACAGGGGAAAATCTTGGACAAAACTAACTCAGGAAGTGGGAGGGATAAGGGACCCCAGAGCCACACATCCCAAGACAAGTCTATACCATAGGACGGTGGAGGAATTCTGGAGAACAAAAATGCTGATAGGTAAAATGTGTGTGGACTAGAGGGAGACCAACAGGACAAAAACCAGATAATAGAGGAAGGTGATTATAGGTATTCTGAACTGCCTCAACAACCTGGAGGTGGGGGTAAAAAGACTTGTGGAGGACCAGAGAAGCTAGTAGGAAAAATTGGAGTGCATGGTAGGGAAATTCCAGCTCTATTTACACTATGTCCACCATATAGACATTACTCCAGCCGACAGAAATGGAACCCCAGTGTGCATCAAAAAGATATGCCCGGTGGAGCAGAGGGAGGAGAATGAGACAAGGCAGGAAGGAGATGAAGATCACCCCATCAACTTGGACTAGTGCAGGACGAGCCCTGATCAAGTATCTTAGTGTAGGAGCTAATCCCACTATGCTTATGCTTTCTTTGTTTTCGTTATGCTGACGTTTTTCAAACTGGATTACGGAGGTTTGGGTCAGTTTCCCATGGTGGTGACCCAGGCCTACCCTTCTATATTAGACATTGCATCCCTGGGACCCCAAATCGGGTTCTGTTCTGGCAGATCTTGGGAGTCCCTGCATCTTTTTTTTACTATAAGTTTCTACAGTAATATAGATTCTCACACTCATTTACAAAAAAAAAAACATACTAAATTTTCCAAATACAATTCAAATATTAAATTACTTAATCAATGTGCCAATATTCATGGCCACATTCATACCCAATGCACCCTTGCGTTGATTTTCAAGCTGACACACTTGGTGACAAGCACTCTGTTATGGTGTGTTGGAGTTTAAACAACCTCTTCACCATATGAATGATTCCTTTTCATTCACTCTTACAGTAGGACTAAGATTCCTGCTACAAGCTGATCATGATCCCAAATTAGCTCACATGAAACTAAATGTTTCCCTTGAATGCACCCAAGCCTTCTTCCTTCATTAGTAACCAAGGTGCCAACACTCATGGCCACCCAATTTTATCTTTTCTTTAACACCTATACAATGTAAGTAAAATATTGGAAGGTCCTCCTTCCTCAATGGAAAATCCATTGTCTTCCCTTTATGAAAACCTGCATTTCCTTAATGTGTTCGATGCAATGTGATAACTATGAGCACCTTTATTCCCCATCTCCCTATATTGGTCATTGTACCCATGGTACTCTTTACTCCTTCATTTTCTTCCAAGGATTATAACTCATCTTTGGCTGGCATGGACTTCATCTCTCTATTGTTCATATTCTTCTTTCCTGAATCTTACCCCACTTGGGTAGCAATAGCATACAACAACCACTCACAATTATTTGCATATCTTTATGATAATGAAATATTTTCAGAAGGGATTCTTACCAAAGTCCTGCATACCTTATGCCACATAGGTATGGACATTTTTATACCTATTCTGGCTGCTATCACCCTCTCTTATATTACCTCATCAATGGTGATTTATGGGGACCTTTAAATCCCCTTCAACAATCTCTTGGAAACCACCTTCTCCTAGTCATCCTTTTCTTGAGGTTGTCCATCATTGGCAACTATCTTCCTCAATAGTTCCAATTTATTTCTACACATGACATACATCATAAATATGTTAGTCATCATGTAAAATAAAAATGAAAGTATCATATCTTTTAAATCAATAAAACAGTTTTCAGATGTGTCCTAGCATATCACTATGCACCTCATCACATTATCCTTAATGCTTCCATGAGTGCAACACAACAAATTCTCAATTGTTTCCACAGTCATACAACTATCATCATTATGGTGTCAAAACATTTACTTTCATCAACATACCAAATTTCTCATCCCAAAGAAAAACATATTATACATCAAGAAAGGAGTTAAGGCTCTTCCCCTTTCCCATCTCTATCTACACAGCCTGGGACCCTCAATCCAACTGGTTTATTTTGTAAGTCCTCACTACCTTTGTTTAATATGGATTCAACTAAACCTATTCATTCAAACTTACTTACTTACTTACTTATTGTCCTTTCTCTAGCTGTACTCATTTCCATAGTTGTTCTTTAAGCCTACGACTCTATTAAACAATCAGATTTCTTAGGGTGAGAAAAGTGTTCCTCCTTTTCTCCTTATTTTCTTATTCAATCTACTTCTTATTGTTATCTTCCTACTCTTTTCCTTGAGAAGCCTTGGTTAGGCTCACCCTAACTCTTAGGATACATCAACATGATTTAATAGAAAACCTTTTGTTCATAATGAGCCATGACCCTATGCATGCTGCACATTACCATTCATTTTTCAGAATGGTATACACTCATGGGTTATTTTTCCACTCATATATTTTGTTTTATAATGTAATCCATGATTCTAATATAAATAGGCTTGTATCCCACTGCTCAATTATCAACAGTCATTAAGGTTGTCACTTTGTTCTCCTGACAGAGTCTTCACACAGTTCCTCCACAAGGAACTCCTTCAACATGCAATTTCCTTATTTCATATCCTTCTCTATCTATGATGGCCTTAACCTTGAGTTAGCTTCAGCTATTTGCCAAATATTCCATAAGGAATATAAACATGCATCTTTGTTATGCATCCAAATTATTTTTCCACGCATATTCCTTGTTTTTTTAACTTACATCCATGATGCACTTAACCACATGCATAATCATAAATCATTTAACTTATAAGTGTTCACAATTGTTCTCATGCAGTCCTCAAAGGCTTAATCATGTTTCCTTTTGTCATGGCAATAGAGAATCCTTTCTCATTTAATATTTCATTTGTTTATACTAGCCTTTCCTAAGGGAATGGAACACATTCCCCTCAAGCTATCATTCAAAACCAATATTTCATGACTCCTCATAATAGAGTCGGTCATGCATCCATGGTATTCACTCAATATTGGAAAGTGTATTTCTTTCCTTACATATCACTGATCAAGGCATATTGTGCCTTTAGTATACATATATTCTTACATTATACATGTGCATCACTTGCAGATTTAATATCATTCATACCTATCCCAAACATACATCATGCAATCTCATTGCTTGCACCCTTTCCATGTCATACATGCACATGGACATATGATACTTCCATATCATTCTCCCAAGGATATTAATTCCATTGTCAGGACAAGTTCCGTAGAGATACTCAACAATGAGCTTCCCTTTCATTTGGGAGCTTGCAGTCATTCACATGCTATCCACATGGCTAGTTTAACAAACATAATCATAACTATGTCCCTATTTCCGTATGACAAAAACCAACAAGAAATTATTCTTTCCTATGGTGTTATAATATGACTCAACATCCCAGAAATATTATCTAAGAAAATCCAACAGTTCCCCAAGGAAACAAGACAACTTATCAAGCTTCTCTTTCATGCCTCAAACCATTCTTGGTCAACAAATTTCTACAAGGGAATGTTTTACTAAACTCCCTCTTATATCTATCTGAGTATACCAAGATATTTTCATATGGTTATCATCCACCTCTAGATGTCAATATAACCCACTGGTCAATCCAAAGGTTTTTGACACCTCCTTAATCAGACCTTACATCGGTCTCTCATGAATACTTACAGTCCTATTGTATTAAGCAAATTGGCTGCAACATTATCAAATTTCATTCTTGTTGTTATATCCTTATTTCATAAGTTCATCCTCATCTAAAAGGTCCATTAATAGATTGTACCTTACAACCCACCATAGGTTGTAACATGCCTAATTTGCATATTCAATATTTTTCCATATGCATTCTTATGCATAGACATTCCCTTGAGGTAACATGGACATACACTCGATTACCATAACCACAAGCTTTTGAAATTTCTCATGTCAATTCACTTCTACTTTCATGAAGGTTTCTCTCAATATATAGGATTCCTTTTTACTTGCTTACTAGTTCTTCCAGCAACAATTTTCAGTCAGTAAATTGACCTTACCATTTCCATTAATCCTCTGATCATGAGGGGTCATACACATATACTGGGTTTAATACTTTATTAAAATAGTAATTATTACTTATACAAATATTTTCAATACATTTGCATCCAAGTCTTGTTATTAGTTCTCATCAGCATAATCCCACTCCTGTAGGAGTGGCCGTCATTTCCGAAAAGAAAATGGCAGGCCTCCTCTTCCATAGACTAGCATGATTCAATGTCATTGGGTAAAATCCCAACTAAATTTTAAATATGCATCCTTCTACTCAAGGAACTTATGCAGATGATTTTCATTTGGCAGTAATATTCACAACAGGCTCATCTTAGCCTTAGTAACCCAATATTTTTTCTGTACGACAACACATACAATTGCACAGTGAAGTCAACTTCTTTATTTGGGAACATTAGCAACATACCGTGCAGATTTCCAAAATGTCTATTAACAATAGAAGGTTTCATTCCTCTTCAGTAGAGGTTTACTAATCCTCTTAGTAATGGGTAAAATAGGTTGTTACCCCTTAAATTTATCTAATAATATTTTTATACGACTCGTGCATGAGCCCAAGCAGGCCAAGTGTTGTTGCCATGCTTTTCTACCACTTTGTAACACACTCAACCCATAAATACCCTTTCTAGGGGTGAGGCATAATTTTTTTTCTCAACACATATCATCTCAGATCATCTCTCTGAGGTCTTCATCCTCTTCTACTCACCTATAGATTTCTGATGACCATTACCAGGTCTAAATCCGACCTCTAGTTTGCAAGATACAACCTCCCAATGTAGTATACATAGGGAGGTAATATGGGGTACCTAGGGATGTACCCAATGGGAATGTGGTTATTTATTATTAGTGGAAGTCATTTAATATATGAGAATATGGGAATTCAATGTAAGATGGACTAGGCCCACTATATTAATAAAGGCCCATTATGGTAGTTAAATGTAATAAATGTGAGAAGGCTTATAAATAAGTGTAAGAAATGTAATGAAACATAGTGAAGAATATTGTGAATAAATCCAGTCAATTCCAAGCTCCTCAGTAGGTTCTCGGTAGATGTTACACTGGCGGTCCTAAATTTCGTTCCCTCAAATGAAGAAGTTCGCGAAATCGATCCCCACCCGAAGAATTTATTTTCCTTGCCTCAATATCCCTGCGTACCCACCCTTCAAATGAATAAGCAAATGAAGAATGATACGATGAGGGGGTGGCGCCTCCTATGGTGGTTGGTGATACCATACTATAAAACCCTCCCTGGTGGTGATGGCTGAGTAGGGTCGTAGCTCAATCAAGAAGGTAAACGTCTTTGTTTGTTATGGGTAGCACTATTTCCCAGAGAAGTTGTGTTGCCTACATGGAGTAATGGGACTTTATCAATGATAAATGGCCATCTTAAGAACCTGTGAAATGAGTGGGATTTATTTAGGGTATGCTAGTACGTATGTAAGACTGACTTGATCCCACTCAGCTAGTTACGGGAGTGAAACATGTGCCTTTTCCCCTTATTTATTGGAATAGAAGTTTTGGGGGAACTGAAGAGAGATCAGAACGACCCCCACTTCACTGTGAGTGCCTTTAATTGAAATAGAACTTGTAGTTCTCTCAGCTTTTTGATCGATCGCTCAATGCAATGGATGCGACCCAATCCCCTTCTTTCTCTGCGTGATAATGGAGCGAACCATCCGGCTCAATGTATCAAGCATTGCTTGAGGTGCGTTATCATTCCTTAAGGATTAATATATGGTGTTACCCTACCTCAAGGGTTTTCTATATTCTTTTGTTCATGTTATGGTGAATGGTTTATGGTTTATTCTTGGTCTTATTGAAGTATATTCCAATATCTGGTATAGGTACTTAACAATTGGTATCATAGAACTTTCCTTGGCCAAAGAAGAGAAGAATGTTTTGCTCTTTTTACAGAATTTTTCTATGGAAGAAAAAGAGGGCGTCGCACTTCAGGTTCATATATGAAACTTTATGTGTAGAATTTGTCCAAACCAATTGAATATTTGAATTCCTCTCAAAAAAATACCGAATTTCAAAAAACTATCGGCCAAAACAGAGTCCGAGAAGTGAAGTTACGAGCATTTTAAATTCAACAGTTTTTCAAGGTTTTTCCGGAAAACGCCGCGATTTTCTGTAGTAAGTTATTTTTAATCCTAGTTTTTGTTCAAGATTTATCCCAAGAAAGATGTTTTTTACCGGAAAATATGATGGCCTTAATATTTAATAATTCATAAAATACTTGAAGTCATTTTCGAAAGAGGATTGGAAACATTGGGTATTGTGTTATTTAAAAGATGATGCAATCATTTGGTGACAATCACATAGATATAGCCAATTGATGACACTTTTTGATGAAGCACTTAAATTTTTTATTTTAGATAAATGTTCTCATGTAGCTAAAGGTATAAACAAGAATTTATTTTCAGATGGAAAATCTATATTACATGTTCATGGTTGTATTCACAAAGAAAATGTCATTATTTCTATTAACCCTAGTTTCCAACTTAATTTTATAAATGTTCAGTTGGTTAATAGATTTAAAAATCTTGCCAAGAATATCCAAAGCACATAGGTTGAGGGTAAAACTGTTCAAATTTTTAAAGATTTGAAGGTTAGTATGAATAAGTATGTGTTGGATTTAGATTTTTATGTTATGGATATGGATGAAGTGGATATTATTTTGGGATATCATTAGATAGAATCAGTGGGTACCATTAATATTAATGTGAAAAAGAAGTTTTTGAAGTTGTGGTACAAGAAAAATAAAATCACATTGCAGGATGTATCTCTTAGTAAGAAAGATGGGCCCATGGAGGCTAGCAAAGAAGTTATTGATGAGTCTGAAGTTGAATCAAAGGCAGAGTCTACAGAAGGAGATGAAGAAAAACTACAGGAAGGACATAATCAGGAAGCTAAGGAGGTCATTGACTCAAAGGCACAAAGTGTTGAAGATTTGAAGAAAAAAGAACATATTCCTACAGTTGTTGTATATCACCATCCACATCATATAGAGACACAACAGTCATCAAGGCAAGAGCGTGTGCATAAACAAATTTATGCACCAACATGGCACCAGATAGGAAATCAATCAAGAGGTGCATGGAGGACTATCGACACTACGGGAGGAGCTCAGGCTATAGAAACAATCCCATGGCAACCCCGACATGATGTAGAGAAAGATCAGGGTGTAAAGGCAGCAGATAGACATCATGTTCAACTTCCATTGGGATGGATGGATGGTCGCACTTGGTACCAGTTGGCTACATTGCTTAGTCGGTCATATTGTATGGTTTATTTTCATGTTTCGAGGATGAAACATGTGAAGGGGGATGGAATGTAGAATACCTAGGGAGGTAATATGGGATACCTATGGAGGTACCCAATGGGAATGTGGTTATGTATTATTAGTGGAATTCATTTAATATACGAGAATGTGGACATTCAATGTAAGGTGGACTAGGTCCACTATATTAATAAAGTCCCATTATGGTAGTTAAATGTAATAAATGTGAGAAGGCTCTCTAGAAGGTTCCTAGGAGATAGAGAGAGTTGTATAAAGAAGTGTAAGTAATGTAATGAAACATAGTGAAGAATATTGTGAATGTATCAAGCATTTCTTGAGGAGTGTTATCCTTCGTTAAGGATTAATATATGGTGTTACCCTACCTCAAGGGTTTTCTATATTCTTGTGTTCATGTTATGGTGAAAGGTTTATGGTTTATTCTTGGTCTTATTCAAGTATATTTTCATATATGGTATAGGTACTTAACACTAAAAGTTGTCCAAGCATTATTAGTTGAGGACTGCATGGAGTCCGGTGTTTGGCATTTGGCATTTGAACACCTACTCCCTGAAGCCATGAAATATCTCCACATGGCCTTGGGCATTCAACAGTCGACGTTCGACGTTCAAAATTATACATTTGGAGTTTGAACGTTCGACATTTGGCATTTGACGTTGAACTTCGACATTCGACGTTCGACGTTGAACCCCGACCTTCAACATCCAACGTTCTATGTTGAAATTTAGCATTCGGATTTCGAAGTTGAATGTCCCACTACGATACTACACCTCAAATCCACCAAACTACCAGAGTCCCAGACTCCTAGATTCTTGGTCGCATCACCAACTACGTTGGCCAGGAAGGCACATAATAGAGGATGACACATCGTGAGGGCCAGGGGTAAAACTTGTCCTCATTCGTGGGTGACACATGTCATGCTTGTTATAACCCTAAATTACACCACACATGCTGTAATGTCCCTCACCTCTTAGAGAGGTAATGAGGAGACTCAATGGCCTGGGAACCCCCACTAGGTCATAGTCTCACATTGAATTGGGGAAAAGTCAAGAAGTTAAATGTTATATTTTTAAGTTGACTTAAGAAAGGAAAAGGATAAAGGAGTAAAAGATAACTCAACAGAAGAATAGAAGATTAACCCTAGGAGTTAACCTAACTCAACAGAGAATTAGAAG
>JZKD02S0859965.1:646919-657758 GCA_000966675.3 Picea glauca
TATGGGTCAGTTAACTGAAACTCCCGGCCATGCATGGCCAAGAGTTCGTCCAAAACCCTAGCTCCTTCTAGCCTATAAAAGAAGGGGTAGGGGTACCATTTGGAGGAGGAAAAAATATAGCAAAGAAACTATGCCCATTTGCAGAATCCATTGTCCCAACCCTTTAGCCTTTCCTCATGCCAAATGAGATTTAATGCAAAGCAGTTGGAGGATAGAAGACGAGGAGCCCAGGATCAGGATCAAGGAGCAGTGGCCGGTCTCGACTTTGATTGTAAGTTGATTCATTTTTCAAATAATAAAAGAATACTTTTCCTGTCCCAATGCATGAGTTATCTATGGTTTGTTTGATTTATGCTTAATTTCTAACCCTCAAGTAGAGAAGTAGAATGCATGCATAGTTGTTTGTCTTGATTGTAGGTTATCTTTGGAAGGAGCAGCGCAAGCAAGTGGTCAAAGCGCAATGGAGGATCTACATCGAACGTTGGAGACAAGGTTAGTAGTCATTCTCCATGCATGTATTGTGAAAGAGGGGTTTAAGTTTTGGGGTTGTAGGTTAAAAAGTAATTTCTTTACGGTCAAAATATACATGCAAGTCTGACCCTAGTTTGCTAGTCTGTAGGGTATTTTTCCCAACAATAGAATTGGCGACCATACTGGGGAAGATACTCTTTAGGGTTTCCGGATTTAGCTGAGTTTTTTGGGTAGTTTAAAAGATTAGATTTTCTGTTTCTTTGCATGTCCTATCCTGTAAGATCTGAGCGAGCAGGGAGCCTAGTTCTTCATACCAATTTTCCCTGACTTCTACTTGACGGTAGTTGTCGGGACACACAGAGGTACAAGCGGCTTGCAGAAGGCCTGTACGCATGTACCCATGCCCTAACCTCTTACAGCCCGCATGTTAACACTAGATGTAGAAGTTTCAGTAGCATGTAGGAGTTCAGAGAACTTTAAGAGGCACTCCTCCTCTTCCCTGTCAGAATTATACATTCTCAGGGGGTTTTCTGGAATCCTGTCTGACTCTTGTTGGTTCACGGTCCTATCTTAGTTTGTCTTTTTGTGTCTTGTTATTCCTTGCAATTATTTTTCTTTTTTGTTAGAAAGAGCATTCAAGCCTTCAAGGGACCCTGGTTGTCAATACCAGAGGCCTCTTACTGGTCTGAACTGCTTGTTTTTATCTTTGTCTTAGAATTTATACATACATGCGGCCTGTACAAGGTCATCCCGCGTGTACACACGTCCTGTTTCAGCCCAGCACCCGTTCACACGCGTGCTGTTGTAGTGACAATAGCGTGCTTGACAGGCTACTTTTTGTTCAGGGTGGGGCAGTCATCCCCTCCTTTGATGAGAAGTATTCCTCTCAGGTGTTTGAGTCTAGGGTTGAACAATCAGTAGGTTAGGTCATCTGACCCTTAGCCTGCTTTTTCTCAGTTGATAGCTGAACAGAAAATATAAAAAAAAGATACTTTTCTTTATGGTTTTTAGGCAAGATTAAGAGTCTCCGTTTTCTTTATTGCATTGTGTGTCTTTTCTATGATTCTTTGCGATCTACACTTTAATCCATAATTTTTCTTTCTTGGTTTTGTGCTTGTCGGTATTTTCTCTTCATTGCTTTATTTAGCACTTAAATAAAAAAAACAATCCCTTTTCATTTTCTTCTTTGTTTGAAGAGTGTGTTTCTGCATCATTAGCTAGGGATAAGTCTTTATTTCGTAAGTTTTTGCAGTGCATTTAGAGTATAAGTAGCTCGTAGTCGAGTGACATTTCTTTATTTTTGCTGCACAAAATCTTAGAAAAATTGAAAAGAAAAAGAAATATTTCTTTGTGAAAAGTTGCTGAAAATTTTGCATTTAGTAAAAGTCTTTTGTTTCCAGCTTTTTTCATTTATTTTTGCTTTCATCTTTTCACACCATCAGTTTCACCTTCATTCCCCTTGACGTAAGAAAAATCCTTAAAAGCAACTCTAAGTTAAAATCTATTAGACTTTTTGTTTGTAGGGTTCACAAACTAGTTCAGGACTAGGGCCTTGGATTAGGTTGGAGAGGAAACTCTCCAAGGCCATTGAAAACCAAACATTAGAGTCTGTGATAGGGAGTGTAGAAGTCCAGTTTCGTGGAAGTTATTCGGGACCCCCCTCTAACATAGGGGATAAACACAAGGTCGCATGCGGAAAGGTAGCGGAGATAACCCCTCCAAAGCCAGACCAATCGTAGTGGAGAACACATATCGAGGGCTTGTTTTGGGATTCCGTCGTTTTCATTTTCCACGGGGCTTCATGGGTCTTGAATCTGTTCGAGGTCCTTAGTTTTATTCTGGACCATTTTCTCTCGATACCCTTGATAGGTTTCGGGCTTGATACCCTGCTCATTGTGGTCTACCCGACTTTCGACTGTACCCGCCTCGTGACTGTTCGCGTGCTGGAAACCTAGTTGCCAATATTTGTTAGGGACATACACGGGTGACTGCGGGGGTATACCACGATACCTAGGACAAACATCGGGCCATGATTTGCAGAGTATACCCAGAGGGTGCTTCCGTGTTCGAGTTGCACTTGCACCGGTAAGTTGCTCTAGTGTTGGTTGTTGTAACTGTTCTTCCAACTAGTTTAGTGTTTGCTTGTCTTATCTCTTAGGGGCTTCTTTTTAGTGTGTGTTATTGTTTGAACGTGTAGAATACCTTAGCGTGTCTTGGATATTCTCACATAGTGGAAGATCCTGAGCTCCGCCGGTCATGAAGCCTTCTGGGCCTGCCGCTGTTTATACTGGAGCCACCCCCACCACCATTGAGGCGGAAGCTAGACCAACAAGGGTCTTTTGAAGCGACCGGGTTAAAAACCTTTGTGCCCGAACAAATCTCGGAGGAATCAACTGCCAATATTGGCTCTGTTGAAACCCCAACCACTGATACCTAGCCATCGGTTATTGTACCAATCCGATTTTACGAACGCCTGTCAGTGCCTCACATAGCTATGGAAACAAACGTTGTTACTTCCTCTGGGAATTCTTCCATTCCCACCACAGTTGCTACCACAGGAGAAGCATCTCCTAACTTGCCTTCGTCAATCCGAGTCACCATGGTCTTGGCCACAACTATGTCGCATAGTGGACCGATTCCGTCTATTGTGGCGGCCACAAATCCCTTCACACCTAGTGCGACAGGCCCTCTGTTCTCATACGGTATGCCTAGTTTGGGCATAAGTCATGCACTCAGTCACTCCACTTTACAGACTGTGGGTCTGGGGGAAAGGAGCTCTAAAACTCCTCTGCAAGGTCAAATTGGGGGAATTCCTATCCCTTTTAATGCTTTTCCTTACACTGGAGGTCATATCTCTCCTTCGTCCCCTTCTCTTGGTGGTTTGCATCAGCAGTCCACCGGGCAGCCTGCGCACACTAGTTTATTTGGAGCCGGGAGTCAAGTAACACCTGCGCACACTATGCCGGTAGGTTCGTCACCGTTTGTTTGGAACAGGACATTTGGTAACAACACTTTCGCATCCACCACTTTCCCGTCTAGGGGCACTCCCATTTTTGGACAGTCTACTCCGACGCAGGGTACTATTCCTGTGTCGGGGGCACATATAGTAGGACCTTGGAACTCAGGACAAGGATCCGTTCCCTCCTCTGGAATTCTTTTCTGGGGTAATTCTTTCCACAGTCAATGGAACCCTGGACAGACTACTATGCCTCTCCCATCAGGACCGACGTGGGGTAATCCTTCCCAAAGTCCGTCAAACACGATGCATGCCCAACATCCTATGTCCTTTATGGGAAATCAGCCGATGATGTCTCCACAGATGAAAAATCCTTATGCTAGTCAAAGCCATGGTTTCTACCAAAATCCGAGCCAGCAGCCAAACTTTTCCTGGCAACCTGGTGCCAGTCAAACTCCAAGACCCTTTTTCCCAGGTTATCAACAACAACCCAAACTACCATTCCTGGCGCCGTTACACTTGCCAGATTTGACAAGGTTGTTAAATGATCCTATTTGTCACGATCCATGTTGGACTCCTATGCCAATGAAGTTGCCTTCGGACATTCCAAAGTTTGAGGCCAAGCCTAATGAAGATCCAGGTGATCATGTGACTACCTTCCATCTTTGGTGTTCATCTAACTCATTGAAAGATGACTCTATTCAGTTGTGATTGTTTCAACGCACTGTTATCGAGAGTGCCACGAAATGGTACATTGAGCTCGATCGCTCAAGATACTCTTCTTTTGGTGAACTGGCGATGGAATTCCTTAACCATTTCCAGTTACCTATGAGATACGACGCTGGCACAGATATGCTTTCCAATTTTGAACAAACAACAACGGACCATATCTCTGATCATATCCAAGAGTGGAGACGCCGGAAGATTCTAATCAAAGTACCAGTCCCACCAACATTCCTGCTTGAGTGGTTCCTTAAGTCTTTGGTCCCACAATTATCCAAAGACGTTGTGACTTATGGAGTTTTCCCCAAAGAAGATGCCATCATGAGGGATCAATAGTTTGAGCTCATCTATTCTCAGTCTAGTTTATTATACAACATCCTGCCGGATGCACCACGATCGATACTGGATAAAACTAGACAGAGAGCTGAACCACATGCCGATGGTATTGTTGGTTCAACCCAAACCAAGCCCACTGAGAAATTGACAAAACAATTGCAACAGTTATCTATACAACACTTAGCGGCCAGCCAGACCACTGCTTTGGCTGCTCCTCCTACCCAAACGTCGGAAGTACACTCCATGCAGTCGACTAACCCAAAGGCCATCCAACAGCCTGAAGGGAAGAAAAAACAATGAAATAAGGGTAAGGGGGATAAAAAACCCTCTGATAATGCTGGCGGGGACACCATGGAAAAACGGAAGGTGAGGTATCTGTGCAACTTGTGTGCGGAAGACCACCTGAACCATATTTTTCCTCGACTTACGGAGGCCCAAAAGTTTGTCACACAGAAACAATAGGCAGTGTTGACTAATCCCTTTCAACATGGGAAAAATTTAACTCAAGCCTCTACAAGTGCCGAAGGGGGCAGCCAAGAAACCTTCCCTCCTCCAAACAATCCCTCATCCGCTAAGGTATATATGGTTAGGGGTGATTCTTTCATAACAACTAGAGCACATGACTATAGTAAACCAAGCTCTTCTGAGAAGGGTAAAGAAGCTGAGCTCCCATCTCTTCCTCTACAGATCGAGAAGATTTTGGGAGAAATAATGACACACATTCCAAAGGGTGCCTTTAATAAATATTCTCACAACCCAAACGCAAGGGCCACCCAAAATTACTCTATGGTGGAGGATTTATCACAAACCCCTTGTGCAATGTCTTCTTTGGAGGTCCTCCAAAGTTTCCCTGCTCAGAGAAAATCCTTGTTAACTTCTTTGGGCTCTACTAAGATTTGTAATCCAGGTACCATCATGTTAGATACAACCGACTTAAAACCTCATCTGCCTTACCACGTAGCGTTTCAGATAGTAGTGGCTCATCCAACGAAAACTTTTACACGGAATATCTTCCGCACGATGGTTGACAAGGATGCCTCGACATGCGTTATGTCATTAGAATGTTGGAAGGCCATTGGCTAGCCCACTTTGTCTCCATCACCTACTCTCCTCACTACTTTTGACGGTTGTTCTTTCCGACCACATGACATTGTTCCTTCTTTCCCTGTGCAGTTAGGAGGGAAAACCATATGTGTCGAAGTAGAGGTAGTTGATGCTCCCCTCGACTATAATCTCTTGTTAGGACAGAGTTGGACTTATGCTATGCAAGCTGTGGTTGCTCTAGTTTTATGAGTCTTGTTGTTTCCACATGAGGGTTGGATAGTGACCATCGATCAATTGTCCTTCTCTAGACCTAACCCAACTTTGGGGGAATCTACGGTCCCCATGATTGATAATCCTCAACCAGGTGTCGTTAACGTAGGAGTTGGTTTGTGACCGTCCTTGATGGGTACCTTCGATTACCCGCCTCCTCACGATGATGTGAAATTTATATCTAATCACCATAAGGTTGAGATTTTTCAAGTTTCATCGTTCCGCACGACTTACTTCGAGGATCCATGGATTCTTCCTTCCCCATCGGCCACGATGGCTGAGACAGGGAACTCGGTTATGTCCATTCCCTTGTCCGCCGCTGAAGTAGCATACTCTTTAGTCCATCAAGCTTCAGTTAACACTGATCCAACTCCTGCACAAGAGTTAGATCCACTTCTAGAGCCTATTTGGGCTTTGGGTTCTCTCGCCAACATCGATTTGTTAGACTTAGTCTTTCCCTCTGACGAGGTAGTAATTGAAGCAATGCCTAGTCCAGACAAACCTTGGGAAGATCTTCATCACAGATCATATTTCCTCCCAAAGTTAAGTTGAATCAAAGCAAGAGAATTCACCGTGACTATGACTGGAGATAGGTCTTGTCATACTAATCCCTTAGCTACACACAAGATCTATACGGAGGGTAATATGGTAACCGTTTCTGAAATGATACCTATCAATATCTCCAGAACCCCTGGTGTCATAGACAATGTTTTCGTTGGAGCATACAGCTCCCCCGAGGAGATGCCAGGCATCGACCCACAAAGAGTCTATCATGAGCTAACTTTGTTGTTTTTCAAGCTCGCTTTGAGATCTGAAATAAACATCTGGTGAGACTGCATTTATGCTTTTCTATCTCGTCTAGATTAACTGAGAAAAGTAACCATTATCGAGTCTTCTTTAAGCCCTTTTCAGACTCCTTAAATATGAAAATATTGCCGAGTGACCTTGTTTCTTCACACTCATTAAATTGGTCTAGAAGAATGTTCCTTAAACGGGTCTCCTTTTAATCCCTTTTCAAACCCTCTAAAAATGAAAATATTGCCGAGTGATCTTGTGATCTTTCACGCTCGTTAAACTAAAATTTGAAGTCACGTTTATCCGACGGTAGTTTAACCCTTTTTCAGTCCGGACGGTCAACTGTACGAACAAAGGTATACTCTATCGAATTTCCATTCTTTAGAAGAGTACTCTCAAGTATAATTTTATTCCTATTTCGGGCCTGAGGGACTAAATTTACGAAAAAGAAACCCCCACGGAGTCCATAGTTAAGCTCTTTTCAGACTCCCTAAAATTGAAAAGATCGCCGAGTGACCTTATTCTTTCACACTCGTTAAATTGGTCCAGAATAATATTCCTGACGGAGTCCATAGTTAAGATTTTTTCAGACTCCTTAAAAGTGAAAAAATGGCCAAGTGATCTTGTCCTTGTCACACTCATTAAAATGGTTTTGAATTGACATCTAATCGGTGTTAGTTTATCCCTTTTTCTAACCGACTAGACTATTTTCGAAAAAGGTACCCCTGTGGAGTCTCCTTTTATGCTTTTTCAGACTCTCTAAATATGAAAAACCACCGATCTTACCTTCTCTGGGCTCGTTAAACTTACATCGAAGGACATTACCATTGTGTGTTCTATCAACCGCATTTACATACCTTATCCACCAGCCTTGTGACAGTTTGCTTCTGCGTCTTAACACCTTTGGCCGCCGGAGGATTTTTCCCGAGTATCATTTTACCAGAACATCAGTCTTGTCCTTGTGCCTTGAGCTCATATGTTTGCAGTACTCGTTCCTCCATTGTAACGTAATATTCCTTCATTCTTTTTCAAAAATCATCAAAAAGAAAAAAGAAATCAAATATACCCCAAAAAGAGGATGGGAAAAGTATTTTCTTTATTGGCAGCATAATGAGTCGCCCTTGGATAAAGCATATCTGTTTGTTTGATCATCATACTATGGGATGTAGTACGACCTTAGGAAGATTTTCTCTCTATATAGAGTTGTGTCCTCCACCGTTTGGTTACTCTTCCAAACATGTGGAGAGTTTGTGTTGCCTCCTGCTTCATAGACTTATGATTAATAGATATGCTACCTGAGTCTTATCACTTATCATGCTATTGTCCAAGGGAAGTTTGTTACTAAGCCTGAGTCGGCCCCTCTGCAATATGTATCTTTTCCACATACCCAGCCATCCTGAACTTCCAATCAAGTCCTTGTTCGAAATCACTGAATCCTTCAGTCCGATCATCAAGATTATCAAGTCCATAACCGACGAGCCGTCGAAGACCTCTGGGTAGCACAGTCATACACTCATATTACTCTCCTACCCAAGTTTTAGAAGATTTTTAAGTTGTTTCTTGAGCTCTAAAGTATAGCCATCAGGTCGAATCAGCTTCTGGAATATGGATACTCTATATGTATATCTTTCTGATTTCGAGATGTAGCTTCGCTGTGTATTATTCGTGACTACTCTTTATAGTTATTTGACATGGATCTACAGTGTATTTGATTGGTAGCCATGGTTCTATTTTATCCCGAGCATGGGTATGCCCGCCTCGATGAGACATTTATTATTTTGCAGATGGCACCTCCTGGTTCCTGATCCTTGGGCTCACTCATTCAGCACATCAGTAAATATTGGTAAAAGATTGGTAATGTATTTCGGCCATCAGATGCTCTTCTGACCTCACACATTAGGGGGCATCTGTTATAACCCTAAATTACACCACACATGCTTACCTGGCATCAGGCCAACTCATATCCCTTCTTTCCAAAACTATGCTGAACAAACTCTTTGAAAATCCTCTTGGGTCAAGGCCCATGCACCCTAACCCATTACTGCACGCGTGTGCACATTGGCAGGCCCACTACAGCCCGTGTGTACCTAAAAAGGCACAAAAAAAGGAAATTTGTCGATGGAACAAAAAGATATGGGTCAGTTAATTGAAACTCCCAGCCATGCATGGCCGAGAGTTCGTCCAAAACCCTAGATCCTTATAGCCTATAAAAGAAGGGGTAGGGGTACCATTTGGAGGAGGAAAACATATAGCGAAGAAACTCTGCCCATTTGCAGAATCCATTGTCCCAACCCTTTATCCTTTCCTCATGCCAAAGGAGATTTAATGCAAAGTAGTTGGAGGATAGAAGAGGAGGAGCCCAGGACCAGGATCAAGGAGAAGTGGCCGGTCTCGACTTTGATTGTAAGTTGATTCATTTTTCAAATAATAAAAGAATACTTTTCCCGTCCCAGTGCATGAGTTATCTATGGTTTGTTTAATTTATGCTTAATTTCTAACCCTCAAGTAGAGAAGTACATGCATGCATAGTTGTTTGTCTTGATTGCAGGTTATCTTTGGAAGGAGCAGCGCAAGCAAGTGGTCAAAGCGCAACGGAGGATCTACATCGAACGTCGAAGACAAGGTTAGTAGTCATTCTCCATGCATGTATTGTGAAAGAGGGGTTTAAGTTTTGGGGTTGTAGGTTAAAAAGTAATTTCTTTACGGTCAAAATATGCATGCAAGTCTGACCCTAGTTTGCTAGTCCGTAGGGTATTTTTCCCAACAACAATGCTCTAATAGGCATAAAGGGGTATGTGAATCATCCATATCCCAGTGTTATGTGGAACCTCAGTTGCGAGTCCACGTCACCTTGGATGATGTCAGAGAGACACGTTAGTGTTAAGCCCTAAATAATGGCTCATTACCCCTTAATTGGGGCATATTACATTGGTAATGTTATTTTATTTATGTCATCTTTAGTCCATTAGTTGTAATTATACCTCCTAGTATCGTATATATACCAAGGAGACATTTTCATTTGGAATCATCTTGTAATTGAACATTTATGTGGGAATAATGAGGTTGCCCCCTTGAAGAGGCTTATTATCTAAATTTCTCTCTTGTTCAAGGCATTGAGTACTTATTCTGAGGTTTTTCTATGCTATATTGATACTTTGTTCCTAACATATGGTATCAGAGCTCAAGGTCTTGGGGTTTCGCTGCTACATATGAGACACCTTGAAATTTTCTCTATAAATTTTTTTCCACAATGATTCCGAAGGAACAACTTGGAGGATATTTAGTAGACATATCAAGGTACGTTGGGTTAATATTTCAGCTCCCGAGGCCTTATACTTTCGGAGATAGATCCTTTATAAGATAGGGTTCTAGAATCATCCTGAATTGAGCCATTGCGGAATTGTCGCTATAAATTGTTTTATGTAATGTTTCAGACCTTGAAATCCAAAGGATATTCACAGATATTAGTAAGGTATATGTGGTAACAATTTTAGATTCTGGTTCATCTTAAATTTGTAGATATACCATGTGGAAGATAGGGTATCTGACTAGTCCTATTGACTAGTCTCAAGTAGGTGTTGTGGGTAAAACAATCATAACTTATTCCTAGAGTATCCAAATTGAGTGAGACCAGTTGTATTGGATATTGGGCATACCGTAGTAGTTCTAGTATGAGTTTCAAAATTTTATATCAATTATTTTGTGCAGGGCACTCTATACAAGTGAGATATCCTATAAAGGAAAAAAAATCAACAAGTTGTAGGGAAGTTAATGTAAATTCCACTTGGCAAATCCAATTTTCATCAGACTTGTGGCATTGTAGAGAAGAAATATCAGAGACCTACAAAAAAGAAAATTTCATACTCAGAAGGGATGAAATTTTGGAGATACAATAAAAGGAAGATTGTCTAGTAGAACCACCTCAAAATCAAAGTTTAAAGTGATACTTGGCCAACATGCCACCAAAAAGGAGAAATTCTACACCAAATAAGCCTCCAGACAATCCTACTTGGACTCTTGATGAAGGTGAATAAATGCGTAGGGAAATAAATGATTTACAAAAGAAGACAGTAACAAAATATGAAGTACAAGAGATGGAAGCTAATTTGGAGGCAATAAATACTAAGATGATGGTTTAAAAGGGGAGATCATGGAAGGATTGAAAAATTTCCTAATAGAGAGGAAACATGAAAGTGAAAATGTATCCCATGAAATTCATGATGAGGACACAAGGAAGGTGAATC
>JZKD02S0859965.1:660882-678104 GCA_000966675.3 Picea glauca
TTGAAGTAGGGTATTGGGTGTTTTTAATACTACAACCATACAAATAGATGTCCCTCAAGCAAGCCAAGAAGGATAATAAATTATCACCAAAGTACTATGGCCCTTATAAGGTGTTTCAGAAGATTGGTACTATGGCATACTAATTGGAGTTTCCTGCATCTTTATGAGTACACCTAGTTTTCCATGTTTCATGCTTAAAGAAGGTTATAGGTGACAAGATCCCAGTTCAAACTATATTGCCAGAACTTGATGATGAAGGAAAAATCATATTGGAGCTTGAAGCCATCACTGACACAATAATTCGCCATCTGAGGAATAGATCCATTTCAGAGTATCTCAACAAATGGAGGAAACTACCGGCTAAAGATTCCACTTGGGAAGATGAGTCTTTTACACAGAAGCATCCATAGTTACTCAAGCATTTCTAACAACACTTGTCTCAAGGTGAGGGGCATTTTAAGCCCTAAATAGTGGCTCATTACCCCTTAATTGGGGCATATTACATTAGTAATGTTATTTTATTTATGTTGTCTTTAGTCCATTAGTTGTAATTATACCTCCTAGTCTCCTATATATACTAAGGAGACATTTTCATTTGGAATCATCTTGTAATTGAACATTTATGTGGGCATAAGGAGATTTCCCCCTTGAAGAGACTTATTATCTGAATTTATCTCTTTTCAAGGCGTTAAGTCATTTTCTAATGTTTTTCTAGGCTATATTGATATTTGGTTCCTAACAGTCAGCCCCAGACATACAACCTTCTAACTTATTTCATATATCATGGTCAAGGTTTGTCCACGTAGACCCATAGATCCACGACTCCCATTACTTTGCAACTCTGGGCTTCGGAGCTTACCAACTCCTCACACTGCAAATTCCCCGAAGAGCCAATTCTATGGACTCTCAAATCTAGCGCCACGTTCCATCTACCTGTCAACGACTGAGATTCACTTTTTCATTTATGACTTTGGGAGTTTTCAAACCTTGGATACTCTTGTCCAATATCCTCTAGAGTGTCAAGTCTTTGGACTATGAGATCTCCTGCCACATGGAACAAATAGGTAATTTCTAGAGATGACACTTGACAAGGTAGAGAGGACACATGGCCCCTTCAGTGGGTGACATGTGTCACGTGTTAATGGACCTATAGGGTCTACAAAATGCCCAATCTAGGTGACACGTGGCATGTTGATCATGGGTCCATGTAACCCTGGATGACGTCACTGTGCCATGTCACTTTAGTCTGATAGCCTTCTAACATCCCTCATATATCACGATCGAGATCCGACCACGTAGATCTGTATATCTATGATTCTCATGGATTCAAGACTTTGGTCTTCGACTCTTTGGGAGTTCCTCTTCCCATTAACACAATGACTCAAAATTGTCAAAGCTCCACTCTCTAAACTGTGGGATCTGGTGACATGTCTCCCTTCTGATGGATGGTCTCGATTTGATTCAGACTTCAAGACTTCAAAGGATCCCTTCCCCTTATGATGAATACACAAAGTTTTTCAAAATCATGAAGGCTGAAGGATATGGGGGGGTTAATACCCATGCTCCTTCTCCAAATCCAATGGTCATGATGGACCTTGGCTCCTCCTGAATGGATCTCATCCGCTCGTATTCCAAATGAAAGGATCCTCCCTTGTGATACTTAAATATCACTATCCTTCTTGAGCTTCATCTACTTTGAAGGACTTAGGCGTGTATGCAAAATTTGCACTCTTTATCCTGAGATTGAGACTTAGAAGAACCTCCCGTGCACCCCTAGCGCTCGTTCACAAAAATATATAACTTAAGAGGTTCTCTGTCTCTGCTCACATTAAAGAGACTCTGTGCATACATGGAATACCTCTCCTGAGCTTAAAAAACTCTGTTTTCCAGGAGATTCAAAACAACGGGAAGTGTTGATATGTATACATAAAATTGTTCCTAAGGTTGACAGACTCACAATTTATTTTCTTTAACTTGAACCACTACAAGGCTTAAGCCTTTACATGTACAAACCATATAGTTCCTTACTTTCTTAAATACAAAATCAAGAAAAAGATAAGGGAACACATTCTAACCATCAAGTAATATTCACATCCCTAAAACATTCACAGGATATCCAACTTTATTTTATATTTACAACTCAAATATATAGGGTATGAGAATACTTATATATTTTAGATTGTAGCCAATGAACTGACTATGGGTGTCTTCCTTTCCACCCAACCATAGGCTCAGATGCATTCACTCTTAGCACTCTAGCCACCCCTGTGCCAAGCCATGATATCACTAGGTAAATTTCATAGTTTCTCAAGGATTCCTTCTCTGTCACGGTCTCTGTGAGGTTTATTTGATGCCTCCTCAACATCAATATCGTAGTCTCCTGCTCAGTTTCTGCTCTCCTATAAGTTCTCAGACATATTTTTTTTCTTGTTCTCTCTAGTAACGAGAACAACTTATCAATCTTTCAGTTTCTCTTCTCAGTTGGAGAGCCTCACACCCTCTCTCTTCTGTTGTGTTTTCTCTCATCTCTATTTTTTTGTATATCTTTTTCCCAGGATGGTTCTTGACCTATCTTGTTCCTTTTGTCAGAAGGAAACTCGGGTCAGCCTAGTCTTCCAGAACCTGTGGTACTTCGGGCTAACATTCTTCAGTCAAACCATGCTTCACTCATGGGGGTGGTTGATTATTCAAACACCAATCCTTCCTTCATTAACTGATTCCTCTCCTTGGGATCCAGAGGGAGTTTATCATTCCCAACAAGGGGAAATTCAGGGTCATTTGACATAATTAACCCTCTCTTATAGTTTTCCCATTCTTTCCTCTAGTTATATCATGGCCATTACTTCAAGGATTCACCCCCATAGTCAGTCATTGAAAAATTTAAATAATACATTTACATTGCTCCCATGCCATAACATGGTGATCAAAATTAATGATTAACTACAATATGGGGGAAACATGGGTATTACATGTTGTATGGATACGGGTGTGGTGTTGTCGATAATCCAAACTATTTGACGACCTATGCTGAGATGAGGTTCTTTTGGATTCTGCCATCAACAATAAAATGCAGCGGGTTCCCCTTCACCCACATCTATGAATGAAAAAGGCTCTCCCCCTCTTTAGGATCTGTTGGTTCTTCTGGTTGAAATGTTGTGGTTGCGAAAATAACATTGAGGTTTGCGTCGATGATCTGTCTTCTACCAATATTTTCTGAATCAAATTTCAATTCAGGGTTCAACTCCTTGTCTTTGATCTCGGCCACAAATGATTGTTTTTAGTGACATTCATCAGTGTTTTGCCAGGGGATTTTGTGGAAATCACACCACTTTCCAGTTTCCTTCTTTGTCTTCCCATGATCCTTCTCTTCCTGTGGCTTGGACTAGTTTTTTGAAGGCTGGTTGTTAAGGCCATATTTATCATACTTTGGATGTTGCGAATTTGCAGACCCAAACTGTTGCTTGTTCTATTTCTTAAATTTCTACTCGATTTTAATAGCATATCGATAAGAAACACTGAATGATGAGATGTCCATAAAATACATTTCAGTTTGGATGTATCTGTGTAGAGCCCCACGATATTTTAGAAACAAATGTCACTCAGAGTATTTTATACCCATATTGGTGCGTAAGGTATGAAAGGTATTGGTGAAATCCGACATTGCTTGGCCCCTCTCTTGATGCAGCGTAGTCCATCTCATGTATTGATCTTCAAATTTTCCAATAGAGTAATATTGTTCCTTGACTACATCCACAAAAGACTCCCAGGTGGGCTTGACCCCATGTATTCCAGAATTCTTAATGGATCTTTGATCCCAATAAGTTTCCCACTAATTTTTGACATGGGGGAGAGACCTAAGGAGTATGAAGGTGATGTTTTTCATGTCGAAGAAATTATGAACAAACAAATAACCTTGTAGAAAATTTAACCATTTTTCTAGGGCATCCACATCTATCTATCCTTTAAATATGGAAATATCAAATTTAACTTTTACCTTGAAAGGTGGGGTTCTTCCAAAGTGGTCTCTTGATGAAGATGTGTCTGCTTCTATCGGTAGGTGTTGAAGTATGTGGGAACAATTCTCCATTATTCCATCCCTCTGTCGCATTAGAGCTTGCTTAAGCAACATATGAATATAATATTTTGCTCCATCGTTTTTCTTTTCTTTTTCCATGGAGGGTTTCTTGGGCATACGAGAAAGATTGTACTCAAGAGATACAAGCTCGAGACCCAACTTTCTATACTTGGACCTCGTTGGGGACATGCACTGAAAAAATATCAAGAGCAACGTGCTCTGATACCACTGATCTGGATTATTTTCAGCATGAAATGAGTCTGAAGATATAATAAATAAATGTACAGAGATATCTTAGATATCCAATAATATAACATAAATGTATCAAAGATGCAACCATAAACACAGAGATACAGTAATACACAATTTCTATTAATGACCAAAAAAATGAAAAGACTATAAAAATACAAAGTGAAAGACTCGCTAGAATGGTGGCATCTTATCTCTAAGAAGAGATGTGATAGCTACTCACATTCGCAAGAAGATAATTTTATAATGAGGTTGCAAAGGCCTTTTTATCATAAAGAAAATCCAAAACCCTGACCTCGGAAGATGAAAATCCAATAGTTTTGTGGATCCCATTTTGGGTAGTTTGGTGTATCAACTTCCTGGGGGTGTAAATTTGGCATACGATCTCCGTTTGGGGCACACAATATCTTGCTGGAAAGGTATATCCGAGGACTACACATGTTTCCTTCAGAATCTGAATCTATTTTCATTCTAACTATGGCAAGCCCTAAAAATGTTGTTTAGGGGCTCAAAACGGCCTCGGAAGTTTGGGACCCAAAAACTAGAAACAAAAATGCCAAACTGAAACTACCAAAATGAGCCAGTTGGAATAGGTGGGTGGCCACTGATATCCATATGGATCATAGTACCTACATGTAGTGCGCATATAGAGTCTATGACAACTCATGAATTTTTTGAATGTTATAACATTACCAAGGATGACAAAGAAGAAGAAGACCCAAGAAATGTACAGGTTTCAAAAATTGAAGGGGATGATGATGTAGTAGGTCCAACACTTGAATTTGAAGCATACACAAATCCCTTTAGAGTGTGAAAAGTGAACATTGGCAGGAACGAGAAGCCAAAGTTTGCAAACATTGGGGATTATTGGAATGGTGAGACTGTGGAAAAGATCCCATATCTATTGTACGTACCAAGATCTTTTTCCAACCACCTTTTTAGAGATGAAGGCGATAGATGGAGAATTGGGAGAGATGAAGATCCCGGTGAAACCATATGCTCAACCAATAAAACAAAGATCTTACAGATTAAATCCAAATTAAAAGGAAAAAGTGAAAGTAGATCTGGACAGGATGATAGAGGCTGGTATAATTGAACCCATCATAGAATCTGAATGGACAAGTTCGATGGTGGTTCAAGATGAGAAAGCATGGGGTATTATAACTTGTGTATACTTAATAAATTTGAATGATGCCTTCTTACATGACCTATTCCTGAGCCCCTTTACGGATGAAGTATTGGAAAATGTAGGAGGAAAAGAGGACTACTCTTTCACCGATGGATTTCAGGATACCATTAGATAAATATTGTTCCATAAGACAGACATATGAAGAAATAATCGATGGAATGGGGAAGCTATGAGTACTTACTAATTTTGTTTGGATTAAAGAAAGAACATGTTGTGTTTCCTAGATTTGTTGTCACGACCTTTAAGGATTTTATTCATCAGTTTCTTGAAGTGTACCTAGATGATTGGATTGTCTTTATACTATTGAAATATCACATAGAAACTCTAAGGTTGATTCTTGATAGATGTAGAAAATATCAAATTTCATTGAATTGCATAATATGTAGGAAATATGCAAGCACGATTTGTTAGTTGATTCAACCAATATAGCAGTAATTGTTAATTTTGCACCACCTAAATCAGTGTGACAATTGAGAAAAGCACTGGTTCATACATGTTACTACTGGAAATGTATTAAAGGCTATGCACATATTACATCCCCAATGGAGATGTTATTGAAGAAAGAAGCTAAGTTCCAGTGGAATGAAGACTGTCAGAAGGGTCTGGATGTATTGAAACAAACTTTAGTAACTGCGCCCATTCTGGTATTCCTAGATTGGAAAAAAGAGTTTCACATCCATGTGGATGCATCATCGATAATGCTCAGTGCAATATTATCCCATCCTTGGGAGGGTGAATTAGATCATTTGATATATTTTTCTAGCAGGAAGTTGTCGATTGATGAGAAAAATTACATGATGATAGAAAGGGGAGGCTTGGAAATGGTGTATTCTATGCATAATTTCATACATTATTTGTTAGGATCCCACTTCAATATGTATACAGACCATTCTGCGATCAAATATCTAGTGAAAAATCCAGTGTTGGGGGGGATAATTTGTAGATGGTTATTGTTGATCCAGGAGTATGATTTTGAAGTTATTGTAAATCCTGGAAACCTAAATGTAGTACTAGACCATTTTTCACAGATACTGACAAGGGAACATGCATGGAACCTAGATGATATATTACTAGATGCGCATTTGTTTTCAGTCCAAATGGTAGATGACCATTTTGCATAAATTTTCCAATACTTGAGTACAAGAGTGGCTCCATATGATATGACAATAGTTGAGAAGAAACATTTAGTGGTTAAAGCAATAGATTATCACTTGATCATAAGAAAATTATAAAAGTTAGGCATAGATGGGATACTGTGTCGATGTGTGCTAGAACATGAAAGACCCATGATCTTAGTAGAAGAAAATGATGGAATTGCATGAGGCAATTATGCAGGAAATGCGACATCACAAAAGATCTTGCGCGTAGAGATATGGTGGCCTACAATCCATAAGGGAAGGAAGGAATATTTCCAGAGCTGCAATGTTTTCCATAGATTAGGAATACTAGTAAGAAGGGATGATATGCCCCTGAATCCACAAGTTACCGTGTAGGAGTTTAACCCACCAACAATAAGAAAAGGAACTAGATACATAATTACCACGACAGACTACTTGACTAGATGGGAAGAAGCATAACCAATTATAGATTGCAGCACAAAGACTGATGTGCGATTATTGTTTGAGAACATAGTTATAGGATTTGGGTGTCTGAAAGTACTTATAAGCGACCAGGGGACTCAAGTTTTGAACAAGAAATTTTTACCATTAATAGAATAGTTCCGGATACAACATCAGAAGAGCACTCCATATCACCCATAAGAAAATGAAAGTGTAGAGGCCTTCAACAATATACTGGAGAATGCACTGACCAAGGTGTGAAATGTAGGGAGATATGGTTGGGATTTAAGGATCCATGTAGTGCTTTGGGCTTACCGAAATACATGCAAGAAGTTGACAGGACAGACACCCTTTCACTTAACATACGGTCAAGGAGTCATGCCCATGGAGTTTTGTATATCGATTTTGTGCATTGATGTGATTACAAACCTTACAAATTCCAATGTAGTATAAAAAATACTATCACAGTTACTAATACTAGAGGAAGATCTGTTTATTGCAGGATTCCATCAGCAAGTACAGAAAGCAAGAGAAAAGGCATGCCACGATAGACACATCAAGAAGAAGAAGTTCCAGAAAAGAGATCTAGTACTTCTTTAGGAAAACAAGTTCTTACAAAACTTAGGAAAGTTCAGGACGCATTGTCTAGGACCATACGTGATCATATATGTGACTGATGCAGGTGCTCTTCAGTTAGAAAAGTTGGATGGACAAGTCTTGGAAGGACAAGTGAATGGGAGCCGAATGAAACTGTATAGGGATGGTCATCCTTCCACACACTAGAGGACCTATGTAGGTTAAAATTGTGTCATAGTGTAATATAAGAAGAAAAGACCAAAAAAAAAAAAAACGTAAGTAAAACAGGAAAAATCCAGAAACGAGTCAAGGGAAGAGGTCAAAAGTTCAGGAGGAAAATACTTTTAGGTTATGTAAAAAGAGGAAAAGCAGGAAATTGTCACAGATGAGAGAAAAGTATGTATAAGGAAACACAGACAAAGGATACAAGATTGTGCAGAAGGAAGAGATCGTGCAGAGAGATGAGACTACACAGATGACAGCTAGATGCATTTAACAATATCCATAACGGAACGTATAATAAAGAGTTATCATGACGATGAAGTAGTGGCACCGCATACCATTAAATGCAGGATATATTGACCAATTTCCAAATTGAATGGAGAATTCACCAAAGATACGAAGTGATGGATCAACAAAATCATGTAATGAATGACAACCATTAGTGGATTAGATGGAGAGTTTAGGCATGAAGGGAAACTATAGCTAGCAATGAAGTATAAAATCATGCAAAGGGCCAATGAAGGAATATTATTGTTCATCGAATCTTACATAGAGAGATAAATATTGCACAACCAAAGAGTCAAAGTTACAGAGATAAAGTTCATAAAAAACTTCCATAACTAGGTAGAAGTTGAAACCAATGTCATAGAGGAAGATGGAACCTAAGGCAGAAGCAACATCAACCTCAGTATTGAAGAAACCATGCAGCTAGCCTGAAATGTCATCAGTAGTATAAGAAACACATGAAGCATGGTCCTCATCTGAAATATTCCCTAGGGATTATATCCCACCGATAAATCCATTAGCGGAGCATGTCCACTTACAGAAGGAAGCAAGGTATCCATTAGTTGAGCGACTGATTCCATAGGGATTCATAGTATAAGGGGATATGTTAGGTATGATAACAACTCTGAAATACGTTGACCATGATATTACTAATGAAAAGAAGTTACCAGAGCTCATACCTAGTAATTTTTTGATGAAATCCATAAGTTCCAAGACCCACATGATCATCATAGAACCACATGTGTGGGATAAAGAGTTGCATAAATAAGGTCTTTTAAAGTTGTTCAACATACCACATTTTGGATGGAGCCAGGAGATCAAATCGTGCATGAAAACGTTGTTAAGTTGTGTACATGGAGGATACTTGTGGCTTGACAGGACAATATCCATTGATATTGATTTAATAGTGCACATTACAGGTCTTCCACCATAGGGACAAGACCTCTCATCCTTTTTTTTTATAATAATAATGAGAAATCTCTCACTGAGAACATGAAATATAATTTTCATACATTATGTGGATAGAGTGGTCTGGATGTCGCTAGCATATGCGACCTAGCGGTAAGGTTTGGGACGAAAGCCTTAGCTTATAAAATATTGAGGAAATACATAAAATATCAAGTCCCAAAAATAGTTATAACGTCCGCAGAATGGTGTGCAAAGGGTGTCAAGATGAATTGGGAAACATTTTTGTTGAACCAATTCTTGATTGACTATGAGGAAGATCAATACAAGGGGACATAATTCAACTACTCTTGGTTATTGATCCCAATTGCGCTATCATCTTGGAGAGAGCTAGATGATCATCAATTTTTGTGCCTCAAGGAGAATCCTTGCTTATTCGCTCGCTATCAAAACCTTTATTACACTACACATAAGGCACACAAGATGAACACGAATGTCAGATTCTATATCTACAAGGAAACTATCAGAGACAACATAGAGATGACCCTGCACATACTACCACAGGTGGTCGAGACATATAAGGAAGTGGCACATTTTAATTCAAGGAACCACCACATGTACATTCACGTGAAGAAATACCTAGACCAATAGTGGCTTCCAACACACTATAGATTGATAGAAAAAGATATGGGAAACATTATGGACGATTGAGACAATGATTGGAAAATTCCACCCACAAAGACAGAACCATTCATGTAGCCAAAATAGAAAGTATATGATGTCAATGAGGAGGAAGAGGAAGAAGAAGAGGACCAAGAAAACGGGAATGTCCCGGAGGAGCCAACTCCATTTCCAACACCACACAAGGATAGAAATAGAAAGGAGCCAGTGATAGGGAGACCAGGACAACAATGGCCCAAGCGCAAAGTTGTTAAGGAAGTCGCCATTCAGACTGAAAAAATAATAATTGGAGAATATAGGTGACCAAGTAAAATAAGTCACTAATGACACATTTCAACGTGCAATGCAACAACATGAAGAGATGAAAAAACATATGCAATCATAGATGTTATAATTGCGAAAACTATTAGAAGTCGAAAATATCACACGAGGGTGACAAATGGAGGAGGAACCAACAAATAGCACTACCAATATTGGAGAGGCAGGACCAGTGATATCCCAATCCTTGGCATTCATCGAAGAAATATGGTTAATTAATCTAGACACTGGGGTAGTGAAGTTCCCCACGAATGAGATGCAAGAGTAGGCCATGGAATTAGGTCACATAGATCTAGTGTTATTACAACTACCAATGGATGTGTTGCAGGAGATACAGATGACCGCAACCCAAGAGTTGAATGTGTGCACCGAGAAGACATCTAGTGAACTAGTAAATATTACAACATAAAATGTTTCCTTAGAGATAGAGTACAAAAAAGTGAAAGAAGAGCGCGATAAGGCTGCATAGAAAGTAGAATCAATGCAGGAGGGACTTGAGTGAGTATATTAAGAACTCCCATAGGAGCAGGCCGAGAAGGAGGACCCGGTGGAATATCACTTCACTAATATAAGTGAATCCATTCAGGGATTTTTTGCATACATAGTGGATCTATAAGCACACGTGACACCAAGTATGCCACCTGAAGAGAGGGAGACAAAGAAGCAAACTGCGAAAAAATCGGTGGACAGTATAAAGACTCTAGAAGTAGAATGCAAACAACTGTATATAGAGACTATGTGTTAATCCCTAAATAGTGGCACATTACCCCTCAATTGGGGCATATTACATTAGTAATTTTATTTTATTTATGTCGTATTGGGTCCATTAGTTTTAATTGTACCTCCTAGTCTCCTATATATATCAAGGAGACATTTTCATTTGGAATCATCTTGTATTTGGACATTTATTTGGTATAAGGAGGTTTCTCCCTCAAAGAGGATTATTATCTAAAATTCTCTCTTTTTCAAGGTGTTGAGTACTTATTCTGAGTTTTTTCTATGCTATATTGATATTTGGTTCTTAACATATGGTATCAGAGCTTAAGGTCTTGGGGTTTCACTACTACATCTAAGACACCTTGGAATTTTCTCTATAATTGTTTTTCTACGAAGTTTCAGAAGGCACCCCTTGGAGGATATTTACTAGATGGATCAAGGTACGTTGGTTTCAAATTTCATCTCCTGCAGCCCTATACTTTCAGAGATATAGCCGGTGTAAGAAAAGGTTCTGGAATCATCCTGAATTGAGTTATTGCTGAATTTTCTCTATAAACGTTTTTCTCTAACATTTCAGAACCTGAAATCAAGAGGATATTCACAGAAATTACTAAGGTATATGTGATAAAAAATTCATCTTCTGGGTCATCTTATATTTGTAGACACCCTGTGGAAGATAGGGTATTTGACTATCCCTATTGAATAGTCTCAAGTAGGTGTTCCGGGTAAAAAAATCATAAATTCTTCCTAGAGTATCCAAATTGAGTGAGACCAGTTGCATTGGATAGTGGATAGTCTCTAGTATTTATGGTACAATTTTAAGAATTCTATATCAATTGTTTTGTCAAGGCACTCTATACAAGTGTGATCTCCTAGAAAGGCTAAAAATAAAAAATTTGTGGGGAATTTACCGTAAATTCCACTTGGCACATCCAATTTTGATCATACTTGTGGAATTGTAGAGAAGAAATATTAGAGAACTACAAAAATATAAATTTTGATACCTATAAGGGCCAAAATTTTGGAGATATAGTAGAAGAAAGATTGTCTAGTAGAACCACCTAAAAATCAAGGTTTAAAAGTGATACTTGGCTAACATGCGAACAAAAAAGGGAACTTCTAAACCAAATAAGCCTCCATACAGTCCTACTTGGACTCTTGATGAAGGTGAATAAATGTGTAGGGACATAAATGATTTACAAAAGAAGACAATGACAAAAGATGAACAACAAGGGATGATGGATGGTTTAAAAAGAGAGATCATGGAACGATTAAAAAGTTTCCTAATAGAGAGGACACCTGAAAGTGAAAATGTATCCCATTAAATTCATGATGAGGACACAAGGAAGATGAATCAAGAATGGAGAAACTCCAACTTTGGGTTTAAGACCAACCACGTTCCTAATATCGATATGAGGAAGTTTGATGGCAAGGACCCAATCACATGGAGAAATTCTTTGATCTACATGATGTGCCACATACACAAAGGTATGAATTTATTCTTTATATTTAGAACCCAATCAATTTGTGTGGTATCGATGGTTTTTTTCTCGCAAATCACTCGTCACTTGGACAATTTTCACGAAAGAAATGATAGCACACTATGAGGATACAAGGAACAATACCTTCTTTAGCCAATTGATACATCTCAAGCAAAAGGGTTCAATTACAGAGCACATTGAGAACTTCAAAAGATTGAATATAAAGGTAACAGATATAACATATGAGCACTTGATTGATGTATTCAGAGGAACTTTAAGGGATAACATTCAACATGAGGTTCTCCTTTGGGAACCCAAATTATTGGAGAATGCATTTAGGGTGGCAAGAAATGTTGAAAGTAAAAATATGGCTATGGCTACTAGAAGGACCACTCCTAACATCTATCGAGCGAATAATGATCCTTCTTCTAAAACACCTCAACCTACAAGGTTGACACCTCAATAATTAGAGGAAATAAAATCAAAAGGTTTATGCTTTAGTTGTGACAACAAGTACAATAAGGGACATAAGTGTGGTGAGAATAAATTATTCGACATAGATTGTGAAGAGGAATAAGAACAAGAAAAAGAACAAGAACCATATCAAGATGAAAATGTAGAAGCAATTTCTTCTTAAGAGTTGTCTCCCATGATATCGTGTAATGCATTGTCTAGAATTAGCACTCCTCAAACCCTCAAGATCGAAGGATATATAAAAAATAAAAAGGTAATAGTCCTAATTGATTCTAGTAGTACTCATAATTTCATTCACTATAAATTGGCCAAAGCTCTCAATTGCTTTGTATATCCAGTGCCAGAGTTTCAAGTAATGATTGCAAATGGAGGAACTATCAATTTCTTAGGAAAATGAAATAAGATCAATCTTACTATGGGGGAATATGTAATGAATGGTCCCATGATTGCTATATGCATGGGTGGTGCTGATGTCGTACTAGGAATCCAATGGTTACAATCATTAGGAACAATGGCTTTAATTTTCAAGAACTTTTCATGAAATTTTCATTGGAAGAAAAATAAATTTAGTTAAGAGGTATCACAGGGAAACCCAGTAAGGTGATAAGTTCTAATGGCATGAAAAAACTATTGAAAAAGGGGCATCAAGGTGTAATTTCACAACTATGATCACTATATGTTCAAGCATCTAAGCCATTTATTCCTCTAGATATCCAAGGGATATTTGATAATCATTCCAAAGTATTTGAAGATATTCCCAAAGGTCTTCCACCCACTTGAAATCATGATCATGATATTCACCTAATTCCTGGGATTTTTCCTCCTAACATCAAGCCGTACAGATACCCTTATGCCCAGAGGAGTGAAATTGAGCGTATGGTTGACAAAATGTTAGAGGCTAGCATTATTAGACCTATCCAAAGATCTTACTCTGCACCCGTGGTAATGGTACTCAAGAATTATGGATAATGGCGTATGTGTCCAGATTATAGAGAGATAAACAAGATCACTATTAAATATAAGTTTCCCATTCCCATCATTGATGAATTGTTAGATGAACTACATGGAGCAATCTATTTCACAAAGTTGGTGTTGGATTACTCAGAGGAGGTGTGAATCAGTAATAGAGAAATTTAATCCTTTTTAACCATATAATTCAAGTGTTATATCAATGTAGCATTATCATCCAATAACTATAGAGTAAATAAGAAATGAACAAATGAACAATCATACACATACACAGTACACCAGTGTTTTACGTGGAAACCCAAAGCAGGAGAAAACCACAAAATGCTTTTTCTTATATGTCTTGAAGAATTACATTCATTGGAAGCACCAACTTCCTTTGTTTTCCAGCTACAATTGGAAGGAGGATCCAACCCCCTTGTTTCTCAGGCTACAAACTGAGGGAAGCTCCAACTCCCCTATTCTTTGGCTACAAACAGAAGGAGGCTACAACCCCCTATGTTCTTTGGCTACAACTGGAAGGTGGCTACAACCACATGTCCTTGCCTCGTCCAACTACCCTAAAGTAGAAGTAGAATGATGGAACCATTGTCACACTATCACTATGAGATATACCATTGTAAACCTGTACCAATAAACCTAAACCATGCATCAACCTGTACCTCAACATGTAATTAACATGTACCATAAAAAAGTGCATCAACCATGCACCAACCTGTACCAAACAACTCGTAATCAACCTGTACCATAATCAAGTGCACCCAACCATGTACCAAGTATGTACCAGTCATGTTTCAACTACTCATCAACTATGACTCATCAATATGTACCAACAACATAAACTATACACCTCATGTATGTGCCAACTCATCAACTACTTGTCTCAACCATGTACCCAGCATATACCTTAACCAAAATCCCTCATCAATTTCATCATCAAAATATGATTTGTAACTTTGTAATAGACCTGGTGTATATGATCACATACCTACATACCTTCCTTAACTTTCACAACAAGATACTAGCATTTTCATCAACCTTTTCTTTAGTCTCACATGACTAGTTTGGGATTAGTCAACAACCCTAACTTGAAATAATCATAACTATGTACCTGTAATGAATAAAGATATGAAAATAGTACACAATTTTCTTCAGTTTGTTTTATGAAATTTATCTAGGTGGCACTACTTGGAACCTCTCAGAAAAGGAGTTATAGCAAAAATGACATACCTTGTTGAATTTTGGCTTATTCTAGAGAGATACCTTGTAGAACGTGCCTCACATGGAATATTTGTTGAATGGATCTGAAAATGTTACACAGAATACTAAAAATCGTACTCTAACCAACACATTTGGTCTTACTGAATTTGGATCTTTTATGAATAAGTTATGACGTTTTTACCCAAAACACATGTTTTAGACTAGTTTCAGGACTAGCCACAAACCGTATTTTCCATGGAGTGTAACTCAAAAAATACAATGACCCAAAATCTTAATTTGTTACCATAGATATTGGGATATGTTTCCTCAATGGAATATCAATTTCATGGTCTGAATCATTCTATAAAAAAATTTATTGCGAAAATGGTGAGATGACATGTAAATAACGTACCTTAGAAAGCATCATCAAAAGAATTTATCCTCCCTTGAATTCCGACCTTCTTTTCTTCACCTTCCCTCTAAAATTCAGCTTAGATATCCTTTGTTTACCTCAGTCATGTATAGATATTCAATATGATTAAGTGTGATCTGAAATGAGAGATCCTTTCCTGTTATTTATACTCTCCAAGTAGCTTCCTTAAAATCATCTTCTAGGTCACTTAACCCACTTTTAGGTCACTTAACCTATTTCTAGGTCACTTAGCCCATTTCTAGGTCACTTAACCCATTTCTAGGTCACTTAACCTATTTTCCTCATTTTTAGGGTTAACCACTTTCCATAATTAGAACGTTCTCCATTTCTTTATCATTTAAATATTCCACCTTGACTTTGTCACCTCACTTTATAATCTTCTTTGATTTTTTTACTTCACTTTATTATTTAAATAATCCTCCTTGACTTTGTCACTTTTCTTTACCATTTAAATAATAATTTATTCTTTGCAAGTTCTTTGATTTGTTTGACCTTTTGGGGCTTCAAGCCTACATATGAGGGTCCTCCAACTTCGTAAGGCCATAACTCTCAAACAGTGAGGAGTTATGTGACGTTCCACATACCACCATAGATGGAATGACATGTATTATCCACATAAAATGGTATTACCTACAAATATATCAAAACTCATACCATTATACATGAAACAAACTTGGGTCCATTACCCAAACCTTTGTGCTACTAGACTTTCTTCAAGGGTTGACATCAATGAAAACCAACCTTAATAAAAAATATCCCCCTTTGGCATTGATGGAAACACTCTAATGTAATACTGAAATCATTTCATCCAATACTAAATTCATATCACTCATGCCCCCCCTGGAACCATGCCTCTGTCCTCTGCATCTCTGTGACCATTTCTCCCCCTGGAATCATTCCTCTGTCCTATGCATTTGAGAAATCTCTCCCCCTTTGTCATCAATGGCAAAGGTATCTTTCCATCCAAGGCTTCTCCCCCTAACTGAATTGTCCTTTTTATGGTGCCTCCTCATGTACATCTAAGACATATAATATAAGAATTCAAAAGCATTCATTTTGGAGTAGAAATAACTCCGAGTCTTTGGTGAAGATACTCAAAGGATTCTCGTGGAAGTGGTTTTGTAAAGATGTCTGCCACTTGTTCTTTTGTGCCCACATACTCAACTCCGATGTTCTTTTTTGCAACCTGTTCTGTTAGGAACCAAATATCAATATAGCGTAGAAAAACCTCATAATAAGTACTCAACGCCTTGAAAAAGAGAGAAATTTAGATAATAAGCCTCTTCGAGGGGGAAACCTCTTTATGCCCACATAAATGTCCAAATACAATATGATTCCAAATGAAAATGTCTCCTTGTTATATATAGGAGACTAGGAGGTATAATTACAACTAATGGAATAAAGCCAACATAAATAAAATAACATTGCTAATGAAATATTCCCCAATTAAGGGGTAATCAACCACTATTTAGGGCTTAACATGCCCCTCCCCTTAAGACAAGTGTTGTTTGCAATGCTTGAGTAACTTTGGATGCTTCTGTATAAAAGACTCATCTTCCCAAGTGGAATCTTCAGCCGATAGTTTCCTCCATTTAATGATATACTCTAAAATTGATCTATTCCTCAGTTGGCAAATTCTTGTGTCAGTGATGGCTTTAGGATCCAATATGATTTTTCCTTCCTCATCAATTTCTGAAAATATAGTTTGAACTGGGATCGTCTCACCTATAACCTTCTTTAAGCATGAAACATGGAAAGCTGGGTGTACTCATGAATATGCAAGCAACTCCAATTTGTATGCCATAGTACCAATATTTTGCAACACCTTATAAGGGCCATAGTACTTTGGTGATAATTTATTATCCTTCTTGGCTTTCTTGAGGGACATCTG
>JZKD02S0859965.1:696665-720729 GCA_000966675.3 Picea glauca
ATCTTCCATAACTGGTAGTTTTGGCCGTTAAATTTCTCGACCCTAAACTTTCCATCTTCCGACATTGCTCCCACTCGAACCAGGAACCCTCTTTTCCTGCAAGTTACCTTTCACTTTGATACTAGTTGTTAGAAAAATAGGACCGTGGAGCAATAAAATAAAACAAATGTGGAAACAAAACACATAAGATACAAAATACAATAAAGACACAGATTTGCATGGTTCAACCAGTGTGGGCTACGTCCAACAGAGAAATTTCTAGGTCCTTCCTTTATTATTATCCAACATATGAAGGGATACAACCTACAACAAACCCGTTGTAAGTTCCTCTTCTTTCTCTCACAGTCTCCTATCTCAGAATACAATATTCTCCATCAACCATAGCTGTAATACAGTTCCCTCATAAAAGAGGGTTGCCTTCTAGGGAAAAAAACCCTAACATAATTTCTACGGTTAGATCTGTGACCTTATAATGAACGGTCCAGATTTACAATGAAATTAGAATATACATTTACAAGGCAATTTTTTTTTCAAGGGATTTTCCCCTGAACCCTCACTGGGGGCCCAGTTGCCCCCAGACCCCCCAGCCGGGGGGATAGCCCCCCCGAACCTCACAGAGGGGGTACCCCCACTCTGCACTCCCTGCGTGGAAAAGTGTACATACTTCTGGGGTGTAAATACTTCATGGGTTATAAACACGGATGAAAGTAAAATACCTCTAAATCAGGAAGATAATCAGGCTCCACAACCAATAGGTGTCTCACTCAGTAGATGGATTGATTGGTGCCACAACACACCACAATCCATACCCCCCACAACCAACCACATATGGTACACATTCATACCCAACGGTTTATGGAGGACTCCCTTATTATCCTCCTCCCCCCTATCAACAACCATACCTTGTTGCCTTTCCTCCACCCATAAGTGGACCCCCGCCAACACCCACAATGTGCCTGACTGTCCAACCAAATGTTGGTACCCCCTCCACCTTATCTTACACCCTAAGCACTAGAGAAAGTGCTACACATTCCTATGTAGCATACAGATCATTGCCTCAAAATAATCTATACTTCCCATTTCTCGACCCTCCATAAACGATGGATCCGCCACACGCTGGAGTCAATTTTGTTCAACCTTCTCCCATTCAACAATATAAAAAATTTGAACATCTGAATACAGAAAATCTAACCCACCAGTCGAATAATGCCAAAAAGAAAGGTAAAAACCGAAACAACAATAATCCAAGACCAGGAGGGAACTAGAACACCCCCCAACAGAATAAACCTCCCGGGGGAAACCAAAATCAGGGGAACTAAAACCCCCAAGGGGGAAATAACAACAAACACCAAGGGAAGAAAAACAACAATATTCAAACAAACTTCCCTTGTGCCCTTTGTGTTGAGTATGGCCATTATACTCACCATTTCCCCTAAATTGTTCACTTCAAATGGATGAAAGAATCTGATACTAGACCACATCCCCCAGCACCACCTACCTCCTAGAAGGCCCCACAACAATATGTGCAGCAACCACCTCCATCCGTGTTGAAAAACCCCATACCACACCAAGGGGTGATGAACACCCAACAAGAGATGCAGCCCACCCCACCACAGGTAGGACCATATCACAACTCGATTACTTCTGCATATCGAACTATCCTTCTCTCTAGTGAGGAAGACGTTCTTCTGCAAACGTTCACTCGTCAATACAACGCACCCCCTGAGTCTTATCCCACTACCTCAGAAGCAGCCCCAGTCCCCACAGGACCACCCTTGATGATTCCATGCCCTAATACTAAAATACCTCTTCACATCCCTCACATCCCATTGCGAAGGAACATCAACAACCCTCAAGCTAGGGCGGCCCACAACTATAGTCTGGTGTATGACTTGGTACAATCTCCTTCTGCCATGTCAGTCTTAGAAGTCCTTCAAACTTTTCCTAGTCAACGAAAGTCATTACTTTCCGCCCTAGGGGAAGTCGACCCTGCTGATACCTGGCTCATCACATTTTATCTCGATAGCGGATAACCTCGCCTCCTCGCTCTTGTCGCTTTTCAAATACTAGTTAAAATATGGATGACATTCCATCGATGCACCATCGATGAAGGTGCATCTACTTGCATCATGTCCAAATCCATATGGCAGAAACTTGGCTTCCCCAAGCTCATACCATCTCCCATCACCTTGCGAGCTTATGACAGATGACCATCTTCGCCCGAAGGGCTCTTCCAAAATGTCCCTCTCAAACTCAGGGGAAAAACCATTCTTATTGACATTGAGGTTATCGATGTCTCGCTTGATTACAATATCTTGTTTGGTCATAGTTACATGTATGCTATGAAGGCAGTCGCCTCTTCTTTGTTCCGAACCATGATGTTTCCCCATAACGAAAAGATCATTACCATCGATCAAGTGTCACATTATGAGCCTAACCCTTCATCCAACATCGACAACATCCTCCCTTTTTTCCACACTAATCTCGAGGCCTATCCACTCATCGAGATGGGCCCCATAATTTTTAAAGACCCATCCTTTCTAGGGACATAGAACAGAGCACCACTGCTCATCCATCCCTTAGCACAAGTATGTGTCGTCTCCACCAACGGAACAACAACTGAAGATACTCTTCGTCCCACAGAGGCATCTTTTATCCCTAACGTCCCACTGGCCACAAAGATTCTCCCTCAGGAATCCCCTTGAAATTCTTCAACTCTACCTATTCCTGACATCCCCCTCCCCCAGGGCCATATCCCGGTTTGGGAAATAGTCCCCCAAGCCATTACCCAAATCCATTTTTTTACCCCCCACCAAGTGTACAAGCTTTCCAGGTAACTGCAATGCTCACCCTTGCTAATATGGCGCTGACAATCCCAGTATGGTATCTTCATCCCCCTGCGATGGTTCCTCAACCATCCCTCCCTCCCCAAACCGAAGGACTCCCGATGAAAATTCCAATACTTACCCCAACCACACCACCCTCACCCCCACTCATTAGTACCACTGCCACATCTAGGGGAAGACGAAAGAATAAAGAGCCCACCGCTCCACTTCCACCATGAGTACAACCTCCTTGCACACTCTGCGAGCAAGAAGGACATCCCACAAATCGATGTCCTTCTCTCCCAGGGATATGTAATCTGATCCAACTTCCATGGGCACCCACCTCCCCCATCGCTTCATCTAGCACAAATAATATTCCTACCCTAACTACCACCACAGGTATCAAAGGGCTACAAACCAAATTCGCATGTGCCATCTGTTCAGAGTATTGCCATTACACCCACCATTTCCCTGCACTACCTCAATTTCGACAGACGCTCACAACAGTCTGTAAAAGATTTCAATAGGCACCTCCTCCATCTGACATCCATTATGTCACAACATCAGTCAAAGAGCATATGAGATGTCCTTTATCTCTATGCGAATCATCGGCTCATTTCACATATCAATGTCCTATGATCATTGAATACAGGCATCGCCAATTGGCCCTGGTTCAAAATCTTACACCCCTCCCGACAGAATCAGGGATTACCCCTATTCCATCACTAGAGGTTATTCATATCCTTTCTCCTGAGCCTGAGGCCCTCTCTACTCCTCCATGGTTCTTGGATGATTTATACGAATATTTACCCCCAAATCCCCCCAATTCTCCAATTCATTTCCCCACGAAAAGTTTATGCCCGACTACCATATTTAACCCACAGTATCTCAATATTTGGTTTATGTCGAGTGAACCATTGAAATCCCCTTGCGTCATACCCCCTGCTTCTTTACCACCAAAAGACAACCACATGGTGACAGTAATCTATGTCACTCCTCTATATCCCCTATATTATCGACAGTTCCACTATGACGAAGACATCCTCGAGGATTTAACTACCCCCGATTGCCCATGGGGTGTGCTCCACCACATAGCGCTCTTTCTTTCACAGGAAGCCTTCATGCCTCCTAACCAAAACCCCATCTACACAATCGAAACCAAATATTTTCTCCCATCAGGGAACATAGATTGGTTCCATAACCCTATCCCTGCTTCTGATGCTTTTGAAGATGACAATATGGCCAACATTTCACCCACCGTCAAAATCGACATTTCCATCAAAAATGGAATCATTGAGGAAATCACCATTGGCGCCGCATGATCTTCTGAAGAACTCACAACTTACAATGCTCTCTTCCAGGAATACCGGGAAATTTTTTCCTGGTCATACACAGAGTTGCCTAACCTTGATCCCTCTATTGTCGAACATCATATAAACACCTAGCTTGATATCACACTTGCTTGCCAAAAGCAATGTTTGCTACACCCATCCAAAGACACAACCATTAAAGATGATATTGAAAAATTACATGTTGTTGGGTTCATCTACCCCATCACCTATACGTCATGGGTCTCCAACCCCATCCCTGTTAACAAAAAATAGGGCACCATCCGTGTCTATACAGACTTTCACGATCTCAATCATGCCTATCCCAAAGACAACTTTCCAACGCCCTTTATTGACCAAATTATCGATGATTGCATCGATCACAAGGATTTATCCTTCATGGACAGTTTCTCTGGCTACAACCAAATTCAAATTCAACTAGCCGATCAGTACAAAACCACATTCACTACCCCCTAGGGCACCTTTTCATATCGTGTCATGCCTTCCGGCCTCAAGAATTCTGGCGCAACTTTCCAATGGGTCATGATATACATCTTTCATGATTTGGCTCATATCATCCTCGCATACTTGGACGACCTCGCAGCTCAATCCAAGAAACACACTCAGCATATGGATGATTTACGAATCATATTCCAAAGCTGTTGTTAGTACAACATCTTCTTGAACCCCCTCAAGTGCATGTTCTGTGTCACTGCTAGACACCTCCTTGGATTCATTGTTTCCCAACGTGGCATTACCGTGGACCCCCTCAAAGTCCAAGCTATCACAAAAATTCCAGGCCTGTCTACCCCATTGGGCCGCTCACGAACATCAGACACTCTGGCCTTTTTTTTGGATCTGAGGTTGTATCTATTTTGGTTGTTGTTAGTCTTGTCTCCCTTGCTCAACTCATTAAGCTGGTTGTCCATGAGAGACTCCTTGTATTCTGATTGAGTCAAATGGGGAAAAGGGGAGGAGTCTCCCAAACAATGGATTTCAGGATCAAGCTCATCTATTTCTTCCCCTTCCCCATTAGCAACCAAGTTGTTATGAAGAGGAGTCTGGATCCTCTTATCATCTCTATCTATGCTCCTTTGTTCCCTTGGCAAAATCTGAGGCATATTGTTATTCGGCCTCCTGAAGTTTCCTCTGTTGTCAACATTTTGAGGATTTCGGTATGTTTGTTTCCATTTTAACTCTCTCCATCTTTGCAAACAGATATTTCACCATCTTGGTTAATTCATCCACTTGAGGGTGAGGCACAAAGGACCAGAGGTAGATGCCTTGGATGGTCCCTTTCTTCTATCTGTACCAACCTTATTTCTGAGCCTGTTAACTGCCAACACATTGGATTATACTTCTAAGGCCACATCTTTCATATTATCCAGGGAAGTAGCTCTTCTTTCTCTGAGTAGGAGGCAAAAATCAAAGCCAGAAGAACCAGCATAAGTGATTTTGGCAGAGGCTTCTGAGGGTTTGATCTCAACAAGGATTTTATTGTACATTTTATTGAATCTTTTGGAGAAATCGGAGACAGACTCTCCTTCCATTTTTTTCAAGGATCCAAACTCTGTCATGTAATACATGAAATCTTTTTTATCCCTCCACTGTCTCAAGAAGGCATTATCTAGAGCCTCAATCCCTATAAGAGATCCAGGGGTCAACCCCCTAAACCATTTTCTAACTTCACCATCGAGGCTCTGGACAAAAACTCTCATCCAGACATCTTCATTTTCCATGTTCAGGTTGTCTGCATAACTATAGAAGGTAGCGAGGTGCTCTTCAACAGTTATGTCTTCTTCTCTAGTGAACTTGGGCATGTATTTCATGTAATACCCAGCAGGGAGAGCATTCAGAGGTTGAGTTAAAATGAGAGGATCATATCTGGCTGCTACTATAGCGTCCATTATGTTTCCGGGAGGATTAGCTCCTGCCATCGGTGTTTGAATGGTGGGAGAGATAGGAGGAGAATGGATTCGACCTGGGGAGACTGGAACTGAGCTTGAAAGGGGAAATGAAAACAACAAAGGACTAAGAGAAGAGGCTACTGGTCTCAAAGAAATTTAAATTTCTCTTTCTCTAGTAATAGCAATGAATGCAGGAAAAGGGGTGGAAAAATATTCTGGGGCGTTGGGTCTAAACCACAGTACAACTTTAGGGGAAAGGGGAGTGACAAGGATTCCTCCCTCCAATCTAAGACTGGGAGGGGATAAATCGATAGGAACACTCCCAAACTTTAAACTCTGGGACACTCCAATAGATGATATATCAGGAGAAAGAGAAATAAATATAGGAGTGTCTACAGGAGGATAGTGGAAATCATCAACAATACCTGTTTTATCGGTAGAAATACTTTCTTGAGTGGCCTCTTCCTTTCTGATAACTTTCTTTGGATCAACTCTAGGCGTAGCTAGAGGTAGTTGTGGATGAGACCGTGTGTATCTGCCTTTTGGAGCCAAATGAACTATGGGTTCGAGCCAGCGGAGTCATCACAATGGATTTGCTAGGTGCACAACAACAATCTTAAAGGGCTCTAATGCCTAATGCACCTTCAGAATCAGAGGCTTAATGTCGTTCAATACCAGGGAAAATATTCAATTTTGTCCACAACAATGGTGCCATAAATATTATCACCGAAAGTCATCCTCATATTGCGATAAGGAAAAACCTGATACCCATCAGTTTTTTTTTCTTTATGTCATAGGTTGTTATAGGATAAATCCGTAGGTGCGGACACTAACCGATCTCCCTAGATCCACCTAGTATCTAGAACAAAACATGACAGAATAATACACTTTCCCTAGATCTAGCCTATTGAATGAGATAAGAGATAAGGGTTATGGACATACCTTGTGATCGCTTTCCTTAAGTCTATGTTGTTCCAAGCTTTGCTTCAATGCTCTCGTCCCGTCCAGATCAGAACAAAACGAACCAATCGAAGTAAAAACAAGTTAAGATATTCAATGACTAGTCTACATATGATCAAGGAATTATGTAATAAAATGACATCATTTTTATGGGAAAGGGACATATTGCTGTATTAATTCAATAGAAAGTGAAACTTACAACCTGAGCCTTGATGTCATAGGTCTCCTTTCGAAGGCTTCTAGCTCTGACACACACAATTGCTCATGTATGAAGAAAATTTACCACATATGATGACCTTGCTGTTGTCTCTTGCTGCTGTAGCATCAATCCTCCATACAGTCTTGCACCAATTCTCTAATCAATCTCTTGCTAACTTGTTGTTAACTGAACTTCTATTAACCCTTTCCATGAGCAATCCCCTCAATATATAGGAAGAGGTAGATTAGTTACTTGGATAGGGAATTATCCCAAGATATCTGGAATGACAGTACTTGAGTAACCATTCGAAAGCCAACTCACCCCTTCTAGAAGATTCCCTTCTAGAAGGTTCGATATCTTTATCTTTTTACTTTGTAAAAGCATGTTCGCACCCTAGTCATGAGTACAGTGCGAGAAGTTCGCACCCCAACTTAAAGAAGACTGCGAGAAACTTGCATTCCCGCAGGTGAACATATAAGAAGCCTGCGAACATGTTTCAGAGTGTGAATTCTGGAAGAAGACAACTGTAACTTTTCTCAGGAAAGTGTTCTTGATAATGAGTTTGATTTTCCATCATCATAATATCATCATGACATCATCACAATGACCAAATTTGTGGATAACATAGGTTGGTTATAAAAGGATGATGAGGTGAGAGAGTAAACTCAGAATGATATCGTTTAACTCAGGAAACTGGGATGGATATGCACAGATGAGTGAGGTCTTGGTCTAACTTAGGCCAATAAGTTTCATAATGGTGAGTGAGTGGAGGAAAATGAGAGAGGAATGAAAGTCTTCTCTGGATATCTAGTCTTCCAGCAGTCTTTAGAGGAAAAGTCGCAGATACAAGATTCTTCTGGATCTGAAAACTTTAGGAAGCTGAAAACACTGCAATAATAAATATAGTCAAACCTACACTATACGATGATCACAACACCTGACTGGATTCTCCATGCCCAGGATTTCAGAGTCAGAAGAAAAAATACAGAGAAAGGAGTTGGCTGCCATTAAACAAGAAGTCTCAAGAAACAATTCATAACTAGAGAACCAAAAAATTCATTAAAGCTTTACAATTCGTGAGCATAGCTCTACCACTGATCGATAAAAAAATGGAAAAAATGCCTAAATATACTCAAAGCAAAACAATAGTAGTAGGCTCAAGACACTGCATTGAAGGCATTACATCTTCATGTTTACTGGTAGACTGTGCATGCAGTATCTGGACAATCGTGCAGTTGATTCAAATGCAACCAAGTTCTAGAATGGGCCTACAAGGAGTTGACAAGCTGAAAATTCTTTCCTAGGCTTTCTATTTATGGTGGAAATGATGTCCACCCACCACGAAACGCTACAATAGCTGCTTTTATCGGGATTGGGTAAGGCCTGGGTCAATCCTGCACCTTGGACAACGTGGCAGCCTCTTCATTTTTCCACTTGGAGTTGAGTTGGATGCTTGCAGGGATGGCTAGGCAGCCATGGACGGAGCTGACGAGGCTGAGATGAGACTGATGTGGAAGGAGGAAGAGACAAGCGGTGAAAAGGGATTACCCGAAGGTGGCTTCGGCAATCGGGATCGGGAAAATGAGAGAGGGGGCCTTTGACTCACATGGCCAAAATCGTGAAAGGGATAATCACGATTAGATCCTGACCGTCGATCAGGATGAGTCATGGATCGTCGATTCGGTGGGGTCAAGGGTGACTAGATGGAGGGGACACGAATAGTAGAATGTGTTGAGGTGGAGGTGATTGGGAGAGAGAGATACATGGTAGGATGTGAGAGGACGATGAGATGAGGAGGGGCCATGTGGATGGATCAAAGAGAAGGGACATGAAACTTGGGAGAGCGGAGGCCACATTGCTTATGACGGAGCAATGTGGAAGGGAGAGGGACAGGTGTCAGAAGGCAAGAGGGAGTGAAGGGGAAAGGGATATACCATGAGGGTGAGTGGAGGACAAATGGAAGGGGAGGTGAAGGTAGAAAAGGGGAAGTGGTAAGATGTCTAAGGGGGTCCGTGCAAAACTGCCTCATTCCAGACCCCCCCCTCAACTTAGATATGCGCCATGTGGTGTTTGGTTGGATGGCTGAGATGATTTCGACATTTCGGGATTCGACGATTCTCGATGTAGTGGAGGAGAAACCCTCTGTCTTTCAAAGTCCCGAAAGCCGAAATGGTGCCCAGGCTTAATCATGCGCCACGTGTCCCCAGGATTGATGGTTTAGATCACATTGGCACTTTCACTTTCATAATCCCGAAAGCCTCTTGTCCTTCTTCTTTAGGCCCTGCCTTTCCATAGAACCCTGAGCTATGACCATCATCCAGGCTCCCAGGGCTCATCGCTTTTTTTGTTTCGGGGTTTTGAAATGCAAGGGTGAACCATGTCCTCCCAACCTGCGATTCCCAAAATGACGACTAGCTGACACCTGTCCCCGCCATGATCGGACAGCCCAGACTATTTCATGACAATGACCATAATGTATAAGCACAAGCACTAATCCTCATGCAACTCAGTGGCTCTGACTTTCCTGATGACCCTCAATCTGCTTCCTCAATGGATCCTAGCCACTGAAAACAAATCTCTACCTGTTCGCTTGATTTGAGTCATTGTTCGACCGTTCTTGGTGTTGCAGATAGCGAAGCTGGAGACTTGGCTGACCACACTTAGGCTTGGAAAGGAAAAGGTTCAGAGATTGGAAAAGGATATGTCACCAGCCTCAAGGAGAATAGAGAAGCTTGAGACTAATTTCTCTTAGGCTCATTTTGACAAGGAAAATAGTCGACTAAGGGAAAAAACGACGAAGAGAATATATGCCCGAAAGGGAAAACTATGAATGGGTCTGCAAGAAAAAGGGGAAATACAAACAAAAACTTAGAACTAGACCAAAACCACAAACGATGAGGGTAGGACAAGTTTAAGAGATAACATTTGGCTCCATGGGGGATAGATTCCTCCCTGTGAGGCTCTAAGATCTCTTTTGCAATTTCATTGCCTTAGTGTTGGGTTGTGGAGTCTTATTCAAAAAAAAATAAAAAAAAATAATGTAAAACAAAGATGGTATATACAAAGATGGGATGCCAGTTGCGGATTTTAAACAATAAACCTTTTAAGGAAGTGCCCATTCACAAGGCCTGAAAAAACCTCATGACCATTCAGATTATGTAACCTATAAGTGTTATTTGGGAACACTTCAGAAATATTGAAGGGACTGCTCCAAAGGGCATCAAATTTTCCATGTTTGCCTTTGTCTTGTCTCGGAGCATCCCACTTGAGCACTAGGTCTCCCATATGGAAACTCTTTTTCTTCACCTTCTTGTCGAAGGCCTGTTTGATTTTCTGTTGACACTCATGTGCTCTATCCAACGTCTGCTCTCTAGTCTGTTGTACTTCTATTAGCTGTTGTATCCTCCTAACCATATCGTCAGGTTCTTCCTGGAAATCTTGGAAGAACTTTGCCACATATAGGGCTAACTGAGCAGGGAAAAATGCTTCAGTCCCATATACGAGCTGGAAAGGGGAGATGCCTAGGGACCTCTTTTTTGTCACTCTATCAACCCACAAGGAAAATTTGAGTCTCGAATCCCATGCTTTTTTGTTGTATTCTAACATTCTTTTGATGATTTTGATGAGGGCCTTGTTATAAGACTCTGTCGGTTCATTGCCTTGTGGATAGTAGGGTGTGGAGTGGATCAAAGAAATTTCGAACTACTCACAGAATCAGATCAGTGGTTCAACTCTTAAACATGCAGCATTGTCGATGACAATTTGGCTCGGATAGCCAAACCTTGCTATGATATCCTCCAGGAAGTTGATTATTACCTTATGGGACGTACCCCTGGTGGGAATAGCTTTTATCCACTTGGTAAAATAATCTTTGGCCGTCAGGATCCATCTATGTTGACCACTGGATATAGGATGAATTTCCCCGATGAATTCTAGGCCCCACTGCTGGAAGGGTCCTGAAGTAATCACATGCTTCAATGGTAGGGGTTTCAGCTACTGTTTTCTTGAGAATTTTTGACATTTAGCACAGGCTCTGACTTTTGTGCAAACATCAGTGAACAAAGTGGGCCAGAAATACCTAGCCCTGAGGATATTATGAGCCATCATTTTCCATAAGTGATTCCCCCCACATGAGCCATCATGAAAGTTCGACATAATCCTTTGTGCTTGATGAGGGTCCAAACATCTCAGTAGTACCCCCAGGGGGTCTTTTCAGTACATAACTTGCTCAATAAGGAAATATTTAATTGCTTTAAGTTTAAGAGCTCTTTCTTTTTCCTCTGCATGCCATCAGGAGGCTACAACTATTGCATAAAATATATGACATCCATGTACCAAGTACATCTTGCTAACGGGGGGTCTTTCTGAGAATTTGTATCATAAGGTTCAGCCTACAGATTTTATGAGCTTTCGCCGATGAATTTTATCCCCAAGGATTCGTGATTAGATTTGACCAGTAGTCTGGCTAAACCTTGACCTTTGAATAATTTGGTGGGCTCTATCTCTAGGTCAAATTCGAGGAGTTGGGTGATCCATCGGCTCCTCCTTCCATCTATGTCAGGCTGGATGAGAATTTCCTTCACTGAAGTTGAAGGGACGTACGCAATGATTTTTGAATGGAGGACATAGACTCTGAAATCCTTGAGAAATTTAAATCAAGCATAGGCCTGCTTCTCCATGATGTCATATTTGATTTTGGCATCCCTCAATTCCTGACTAAAAAAGGAGATAGGCTGCTCTAGTCCTTCGACATTCTTTTGTAGTAAAATGACTGCCACTGTGTCCAAAGAGGCAAACAAAAAGATCAGAAAATCCTTGGAATAATCAGGACTGATCAGCACAGGTGTCTCATTCAGTTCCCTCTTGATCTATTTGAAGTATTCCCTCAATTGAGAAGTGAATTTTACTTCGTTCCCCTTCCTGATCATTATTGTGATATGCTTTACCAATTCAGCGAAACTATAGACAAACTTTCTTAGAAAGTTAATCTTTCCCAGGAAAGACTGGACCTCTTTCTTGGACCTTGGGAGTGATAAATCCTGAATCACTTCCACTCTGTTGGGGTTGATTTTGACCCCCTTAGGTGATACCATATGGCCTAGCAAATTCCCCTCCTTCATGAAAAACAAAGATTTCTTAGGATTCAGGGAAAAGCCAAACTTTTTGCATTTCAGGAAAACTCTTTTCAAATGCTCACAGTGCTCTTCATCAGATCTGGAGAAAACTATAATGTCATCTATATAGATGACTACAAACATTTGCTTTTCTCCAATGAAGGCGATATCCATGGCTCACTGAAAGGTTTCCCCTGCGTTCATTAGTCCAAAGGGCATTTTGGCATACATGAATGTGCCCCAGGGAGTGGTGAAGGTTGTCTTTTCCCTATCCTCAGGTAGGACCAATATCTGATTGTAGTCTGAAAACCATCAATCATGGACATCCTTAATGCACTAGTTACCCTTTGTAATATGTTGATCAGAATCTGGACCAGGGGTTAAATTTTAGACAAAAAATAAAAGTGTTCAGAATCGCCTCAAAATTAACATAAGTGTAAGTTTTGGGGCATGTCCGGGTTGGGGCTTAACCCTAGCCCTCGTTCCTATGCTCGTTCCACATATGACCTCAACACACAACTTTTGGCACACATATTTTGAAAAGGTTCCCCAACCCCATGCGCCTGACACTTGGCATGTCCAGGTTTATTCTTGCTAATGGGCCCTTATTTCGCGCTGGGACGTGGCCATATGGCCCCCCATGCGCCCAACGCATCCACCCTTGGGGGCCCAAAATCCACTAACGGTGCGACACTTTGGAACCAATGATGGGAATGTGCACATGTGCTAGGTTTAGGCATGGGAAACACCCATAAGCCAGGTTACTCACACATGAGTGTGTTTTGGCGAACCAGAGACAACAAGCTTGAAGGAGGAGAATGGTAGGAGGCCTAACTTCTTCAGTTTTTGGCCAAATGAGGTGCTGAAAAAGCCTAGCTAGGGGTTTTTGGATGTTTTTAATCCATTGGAATAGTTTTCAAAGGAATTTGGAGACTTATTTTGTGGGTTTTTCTACCTTGAATTTTCAGGAGCTCTAGGGAGCTTAGGGCCACCATTGATGGAGGTCATGCTCAGATGAGCCCAAGTCTATTTTTTGTGATGGAATAGTCATTTTTGACTAATTGTTATGCTTTAAACACATTGGAATAGGTTTCAGAGGCATTTGAGGACTTTTACATGTGTTTTTCCCACAAGGAAGCTCAGGGAAGCTCAAGGCCACATGTAGAAGAGGTCATGCCCAGATGAGCCATGGTCTGTTTTTAGAGTTCTATTAGTCATTTTTGGGGTTTTTATGTATTAGAAACCCAATGGTACAGTCAGTAAATCCATTGGAGTTGAGAATCATCTTGTAAAATAATATTTGACAAACTAATCCCAGCGAGCCTAGTCCATTGATGGAGGCTCAAGGATATGTATCCTAGTTGGGGGTGAACTCCTTTATCATGTTGTTCTTGTTGTGAGTGTTTGCTGGTTATTTTTTGCTGCAAGTTATTTTTGCTGTTGTATTTATGTAAACAACATATTTAACCTTTTAAAAACCTCACACAAACAAATAAAAGAGGCATAAAATTGACACATAATTTCTCTTGCACAACTAAGACATTGAGCAAGGTCCTGAAGTTTATTTTAATGGAGTACAGGGTACTTGCATAGAAAAACATGTCAGCCCCCTATTTTCAGATCAGGTGGTATCAGAGCATAGCTTTGCCTCATGTGATTTCCATTGATAGCTAGAGATTTAGCTGTTGGTATTATTGTGCAAGTTTTGTGTTGAAGTTTGATATCTTGCAAAGATGGAGGAAGCTTCAAATAGTAAGAGTTCTCATACATCTTCATTATCCAAGTTATTTGAAAAAGAGATGTTGGAGGAGTTTCTAACCATGAGAGATATGGTGCAAGAGATGTGGGAAGATAGAAAAGAGAGCATTGTCGTTCAAGAGTAGTTGATGGCCATGAAGGAGGAGAAGCGCCAGCTTCTTGAAAAGTTGCATGAGATGGAGACTCAAATACATGAGGAAAAGGAAACCCTTACCAAGTGCATGCATGAACATGAGGTATGTAATGCTAGTTTTTCTTCAAATTCCTCTCAAGATGAATGCTTTGGTGTTTTTGAAAATCACACCAGAGGAATAGGGTCCAAGTTAATGTTAAAAATGGGCTATAAAGGTAGAGGGTTAGGAAAGCATGCATAAGGCATTGTTGAGCCTATTGTTTTTGAGGAGAGGCCCAAGTATAGGGGTCTTGGATATGAAAATAAAAATGGAGCATATTCCAAAGTTGAGGAGACAAGGGAAAAATATCCAAGAACAACTTTTGTTTCAAGTTCAAACCCTCAAGCATGCAAAGTATGTGTTCGAGATGAATGCAAATGTGTGAAACAAAAGAGTTGTGACAGCCATGAGGACAAGAACATTATTGTTGGTCTTCAAAAGAGAGCTAGTAACTCTTCAAATTCACCTCCTCAAGAAGGTGATAAAGGTGAATGTTCAAGGTATATTTCTGCCTATAATTCTGTTGATTTTGATTATGCTAAGGATGGTAAATTTGCATGTAAAAATGAAAGAAAAAGTCCATGTACATATTCTAGTTTGTATAACCATCAGGTTTCAAGATATTGGAAAAGATTGACCACATTCAAGAAACTTTCCAAGCAAAGGAAACTTGAAAAGAAGATGCAAAATATTTTCACTCACTACCATAAGAGAGGTCATCCCATTGACCAATGTTGGAAATTGCATCCAACCACTCATCCACATCATGAGAAGAAGATGGATAAAGAGACTAGAAAGAATGGAAGAGAAGATTCTATCATTGATGTGAGTCAAGATGATTCACAAGAAGAGTATTTTCAGCACAAAATTTCACCATTGAATTGGATTGGTAAGAACTGGTTAGATTTCTTGAACAAATAAGGCTTGAACTTCTTTGTTTGTAGATGCACTTTTTAGCCTTATGTATGCATTTCTGTTGAAGTTTGACAAGTTGCAGCAGTTTATCGTAACTTGTATGATGCAAGTTTTCATGTGATTGCATTTCTTTTGAAGGCATTCTTGTTGTTGCACAACTTCGCCAGGAGGATGTAAAACATGGGTATGATACTCACTTATTCCATCCATTTATCTTTTTCAGTTCAGCTCTTATGTACCCACATGTGTTTGGGTTTATGTACTTATGTTTGTACTTGAAGGAGAGTTGAAGAGCTATGCACATGCATGTGTTTTTTTGTGTGTGTAAATAGTGAACTTGGTAACAATTCATTATGAGTGACTCATGATTGTAACATGGTTGTGTGTCATGAATTTCGACTTGTCATTTTGGAATGTCAATGTTTTTCAAATGAGTCTCGACTTATGTCAATGTTGTTTTGATGACTATGTTGTGTCGATCATATTTTTTTCCGACTTATGTTTAGTTGATGGTGTTGTTGGCTTGTAAGTCAATATTGAGTACACCAAGATGTAGGAAAATGCCATGTACTTTGATGAAGTACAAGACTTGAAGAGAAAAAAAATATCTTGTTGGCATCATTTTAAGTCTTGTATAAATTTTGTTTTCAAGATTGATGTTTTTCTTGGGTTGTGACAAGATATCGCAGGAAATCATTTTGCAGCCATTGTAGAGTGAATTGTGTTGATTCCAAAGAGTTCACAAGAGGGACTTGATTCTCAGTGTGAAGGCTGGTAGTCTTCCAAGCACAAACAAAACAGTGGGTCAGCAGTAGCTAGAGAAAAGTGGTTGAGGGACATAGCCAGTTGCAGTGCAAGGCATGTCAAGGTACCCAGGTGATTGCCAAAAATACTTTTCAAGTAGAATCAATTGACATAACTTGGAAGCATAAGAGTATTAAAGCTTAGGCAGATAATCATCAACTTTTGTGGGTCCAAAATCCTTTCAATGGGAAGGTGTGATTAGAATCTGGACCAGGGGTCAAATTTTAGCCCAAAACTCAAAGTGTTTGGAATCACCTCAAAATGAACGACTGTGTATGCCTCGTCGTCACAAACCCAACACACATTGAATGGGGTCAAACAGACATCGGATGAGTGAGATATCACATTATATTCGATTTTCCACCTTCATTCTAATATGATGATACCCTAAATGAAGATCCAACTTTGTGAAATAGATTACCCCATGTAGTTCATCTAACAATTCATCAATGACGGGAATGAGAAACTTATCTTTAATAGTGATCTTGTTGAGCTCTCTATAATCTGGACACATATGCCATGATCCATCTTTCTTGAATACCATTACCACTGATACATAGTAAGAACTTTGGCCAAGTCTAATAATTCTAGCCTCTAACATTTCTTCAACCATGCACTCAATTTCAATCTTTTGGGACTAAGGGTATCTGTATGGCCTGATGTTAGGAGGAACACTCCCAGGAATTAGGTGAAAATCATGATCATGATTTTGAGTGGGTGGAATACATTTGGGAATATATTCAAATAATTTGGAATGCTTATCAATGATCCCTTGGAGATATAGAGGAATAGATGTCTTAGATGTTTGAACATCTAATGAGCATAGTTGTGCAATTACACATTGATGCCCATTTTTCAATAATTTTTTCATGCCATTAGAGCTTGTCACCTTACCGGGTTTCCCTATGATACCTCAACTATATTTATTTTCCTTCCAATGAAAATTTCATGAAAAGTTCTTGAAAATTAAAAGCCACTGGTCCTAATGATTGTAACCATTGGATTCCTAGTACAACGTCAACACTACCCATGGGTATAGAAATCATTGGACTATTCACTACATATTCCCCCATAGTAATATTGATCTTATTTCATTTTCCTGAGCAATTGGTAGTTCCTCCATCTGTAATCATTACCTGAAACTTTGGCACTGGATATACAAATAAATTGAGAGCTTTAGCTAATTTATAGTGAATGGAATTATGAGTACTGACAGAATCAATTAGGACTATTACCTTTTTCTTTTTGATATATCCTTCAATATTGAGGGTTTGAGGAGTGCTAATTCTTGCCAATGCATTACACGATATTGTGGTAGTCAACTGTTGTTACACATAAAAATCACTCACTTCAATGATGACCTATTGTCGTCATTTCAAGTGTCGCATTTTATCCATAAGTGTCGCAAGTGTCACAGATATCATACAATCATATTGCCTATGTCGTGTCTTGAATGAAATCATAAGGACACTTCAAAGACACCCTTGAATACTGGTTTAAGAAAGAGAAATCATTTGATGAAGAGTACAAAGATTTTTCCATGAAAAAAACCACTTAAAAATGAATTTTGAATGCCAGTGCTCCCCTACCCACTGTCAGGGAGTGTCAACGCTCCTTGAACTTCTTTGGGGGAGCGTTCCAACACTCTGTGCACCCTTCTGGGGGAGTGTTTGTATGTTTTGAGGAATTTTTGGGCAGCACTCCCCTACCCACTGTTAGGGAGTTCCAACGCTCCTTTCCCTCCTTTGGGAGAGAGTTGCAACACTCTGTGCCCCATTCTAGGGGAGCGTTGGGCTATTTGATGAAATCTTGGGTTGTTGAGAAAAATTAGGGAAAACTTCCCCTCATATCTATAGTTGGTTGGATTCGAATCTGAGGTCAAGGCTAGATCTTAGGGAAGATCCATAACTGATGGAGAAGGATCCTCAACCTATCCCAAGAATCTGTAAGGTGGTTGGGCCTCTCCAAGATTATATAAGGAGGCCTCCTCATGGTGAAAGGAGAGATAGAGATATTGAGATATACCTAACTTATAATCTCATAAGGAAGGAGGACATTGAAGGCATAAAAATTATGATCTCATAAGGGAGATAATCAGTGAAGCATAGTCATTTTTTTTGTGGATCATTTGAGAAAAGGGTTGGACAAGGAGAGATTGGTGAAGTTGTTGCATCTACATCAAAGGTCTCTAAGTATTTCTATCAAGTTATCATTAATACATGTGCTTTGTCTGTTTCCTTCAAGATTGTGTATGCCTACATGAACTTGTCTTTAATGGATAGAACTAGTTTCAGACTAATCGTAGTAGAATAGGAAGCATGTTTTGTCTTTGATTGGATCTAGTTTTAGACTAATCAGAGCTCAACTTGGAATTGGGCGAGGAAAAACATTGAAAAAGGGTACATATTCTTCCTATTCTATATAGATTAGTTTAGATAGGTTTAAGGGGATGTTAGTGACCAAATTTAACACCTTTTTGTCTTGGTTATAGGGGTCTAGATCCAAGAGGAAGTTCACTTGTCCGCAAGGGGATTTTCCTGTAACAGAAATTGGGGACTCCACTGGGGAGACAAAGCTTTTAGTTTTGGTTTCCTTCCTTGGTATTGTTTTTGTCCTTTTATCATCCTTATATCTTATTCATTCCATGTCTCTAATTCTTAGATGTGTTGTTGGCCCTTGGATTCATCCCATACACATTCAATTTATGATTTTTCCTTATTTTTTTTAATTTCTGGGCAAGTTTTTGAGTTCTAAGAGGCCAATGCTCCCCTGCCTCTACCACATGAGAACTGGCACTCCCTTGTAGGCTCCCATAGAGTGTTGAAATTATCTGGTACCCTTGACACCAGAGCGCTAGTCCTTTTCTGTTTAAAAAACTTTTAGGAGTTGATCTTTGAGTCTACTTTTTGCTGATTCATCTGCTCAAGGTTAATACCATCTCAGTGTGTCCTTGTTTTGGCCTCCAAAATATTGATTTCTAAGAATTGATTATGTTTTTTTTGGATTTTTAACCTTTTTATTCCTTACTTTGAAGTCACTCTTATTCTTTGAAGATTTAGATTCAATTTATTGTTTTCTTTTCATTTATCTGGCTAAATGAAAGCTATTATAAGGAAATTCAAAGATCTATCCACTGTTCCATTTGATATTTGAGGTCATTTTTCCAAAACATTTCCTCTTGTATTTAATTACATTTTCCCACCTTTCATATCCCTCTTAGTGTTTGATCATCATCCATTAGCCTTCTCCTACCTTCACTAGCAATTTCACCAATTTTTATGCATTCTGGGTGAGTTTTTCTTCATTTGTTTTTATTATTTTTTGAATTTATGGGTGGACCAACGCCTCCCTGTAGGCCATATTAGAGCTCTATATCTTACCTACAGTGATTTAGGGAGAGCTGTAACACTATGTACCCTTGAGACAGGGAGCACTGGTCTCCTTTTTGGAGGATTTTTGCTCTTTTCTGCTCAGATTTTCTCAGCCTGTTTTGTGGAAGTATTTACCCAGAATTTGTGATTGTTTTGTGAAGTTATTTAAGTTTATATTTGGTGTTTATCACCCCTTATTGTCTTTATTGGAGCTTGAAAAGTTTTCAGAAATGTGAAATTGCCTTTTCTAGTTGCTTGTTTTGTCAGGACAATTCGAGTGATTTCTCTTTCTCTCTGTCTTTTCTTGGATTCTTCTTTGCATCTTCTTGTACTCAATGAATGTTTGTCAGTTGTTGAATCCTTGATTGATTTATTTTTAGGAAAATTTTCTACTTGTTTTCTTTCAGTTCTTATTGCTTTGAGCGCATGCTTTGTTTGAAACTTTTGTTGCTTCGTGTCTTTTTCATCTACATTTGACTCTTCCACCTGATTGAAAGTTGTGGAGTATTAAATGATTTGTATTTAATTTATATATACATTAGAATAAAACAAAGAATATATTTTCATTCTTTCTTTTGGGTAGTGAAACTAGCTTGCATTTGAAGTCGCAGAATTGCATTGTTTTTGGCATTTTGGGACATTGTGCATCTGGAATGATAAACGTTTTCTCCTTCTCGTAATATAGCTTTCATCGAAGTGAAATGTTTGCATTCTCATTTATTTTCATTGTTTAGAGTCGATCAAAAAATCATTTAGTCCACGCCATTTTCCTCTTGAGTAAGCAACAACCTTAAAATCAAGCGCTAAACTAAAATTCATCAGACATTTTTACATTTTCTGTTAGCAAACCTACATTAGCTTAAGGTGTAGGTATTTGGAATAGGTTGAAAGGATAACTTTCCAAAGCTTTCAAACAAACTTAGCATCTTGCGATAGGGAGAGAAAATCCAATTTTCGTATTAGCTTATTGGGATCCCCCTCTCACATAGGGGTTACGCATGAGGTCGCATTCATAAGAGCTACGGAGATTATCCCTCTGTGGTTTAACCATTCATAGTAGTCAGATCGTATATTGGGGGTTATTCTTGAGGTTCAACTGTCTTCATTTGGTCTCGGTGCTTTGTGAACTCTGAATCCATTCAGGGTCCTCTGGAGTTCTACCGGTCCACTTGTCCTCATTTCTCTTGAAGGATTTCAAACTTGTTATCTTTCCCATACGTTCAGACTGGACTGTCGACTGTACCCACCTAGAGGATGACTGCGAGATGGTGACCTTAGTATCCATAATATTTAGGGTCTTACACAAGGTGACGGTGAAGGGAAGTCTCAATGTACCTGGAACAGACGTTGTTCAAACTCACTTGGGCTCCTTGGAGGGTAAATCCACAATTACTGTGTGGAATCTTTCACCAAGGAATAAGTCTATTAATAAGGTCACTAACATAACTGATCCACTAGTTCTATCCCCACCCCTTCCTATATTAATATTGTGACATTGGATTTCATCACCAACTAGTGGTTTCATTGTGGAAAGTTTTGTTTGATTGTTTACTTCTTAGATTCATAGCGTGTTTTGTTTGTTTTACATAGAGGACCTTAGGTCGAGTCAGTGTTAATGGCATCAACTTCTGGGAGTACCAATGGAGGAACCCCTTGTCCCGGGGAACCTTTCACCTTTCCTTATTTTTGGGAACCACACTAAGTCTTTCAGAACTCACCATCGGATTACCAGTTTGGTTTTTCCCCACTACGGTGATCTCGAATATTCCTAGTGCTTCAACTGCACCTAATACTTTAGATGTGAGTACACCACCCACACATCAACCTCATGTCAAATTTTTTCCTTCTTCACCCATTAAGTCTCCTTCCCTTTCTCCTTCCTCGCCTAGTGAAAGCTCTAAAGCAAGCAACCAGATTGATAAGAAGAAGAATAAATGGAAAGAGAAGAAGAAAAAGAACCTGAAAAGGACCAAGCCTCCAATCATATTAGATGTTGGATCCAAGTAACCATCTACTATTAATCGTACTGGGATTGTTGATGAGGTCGACAAGATTAAAATGAAGAATCTGAAACCCAAATTCCCTTGTAGTCTTTGTAAGGGTGACCACTTTCTAAGGGATTTCCCTGGTCTTCCCAAGGTCTTAGAAATGTGGTATTCCATATCATCGGCCTCTTCTAGACATGTTGGTGAATCCCCATCAACTAGTGACATTAAGGTTGGTAAGAAGAATATAACTACCAAATTTCCTTGCATGTTATGCGAAGGTGATCATTACTGTCACCTTTGTCCTCTTATGAATAAGGCTTCTTCTCTTTTGGAAAAGCTTCAACTTCCAACTGGTTATCATAATATTTCCCCCAAATCATCGTTAGTTGATAAAATGGTCAATCATGTTCCATCCCCGATCAGTCTGGTTGATCAGGTGGTCAATCTAGTTTCATCCTTGGTTGAACCACTAGCCAAAGTAGCTAATCCAGTTCTGTCATCGATCAGCCCCACTTTTCATCTGAAAAGTGAAACCCAAGTGACCGATCCAATCCCATCATTGGTCGGTCCCACCCTTCATCTGAAGAGTGCCAACGTGGTCAATCCCACTCCTCTTCTGACGAGTTCCAAAGTGGTTTCTCTGGTCCCTTCATCGGTCAGTCTGGTTGATCATGTCGCCAATCTGGTCACGTCCTTAGTTGAACCAATTGACAAAGTGGTTAATTTGATCCCATCTTCAGTCGACCCTGCTCTCTCGTTAGAGAGTGCAACCCAAGTAGTCGATCTGTTTCCACCTGTCGACCCCATTCTCCCCTTGGATAATGAAACCCAAGTGATTGATTTCATGTCGTTATCAATCGATCCTATTCTCCCGCTAGAGAGTAAACCCAATTTTTCCCACGTTTTTCTCATTGATAAATAATCTACGTGCTGGGGGGAATTCCTCCTTCTCCCACGAAACCCCCTCCAAGTAATGAGGCCATCCTTTTTTATTGGGGTGTGCTAACTGGACCTCGTCTTCTGTCTCACATTCCTTTCAAGATTACAGTATAGGTTTGTGGTCAAGACATTCCTCATGCACTGATAGATTGTTAAGCCCTAATATTGGCTCATTACCCATTAATTGGGGCATATTACATTAGTAATGTTATTTTATTTATGTCGTCTTTATTCCATTAGTTGTAATTATACCTCCTAGTCTCCTATATATACCAAGGAGACATTTTCATTTGGAATTATCTTGGAATTGTACATTTATGTGGGCATAAGGAGGTTTCCCCCTTGAAGAGGCTTATTATCTAAATTTATCTCTTTTTCAAGGCGTTGAGTACTTATTCTGAGGTTTTCCTATGCTATATTGATATTTGGTTCTTAACATATGGTATCAGAGCTCAAGGTCTTGGGGTTTTGCTGCTACATCTGAGACACCTTGGAATTTTTTCTATTAATGTTTTTATACAATGTTTCAGAAGGAATGACTTGGAGGATATTTAGTAGATGGATCAAGGTACGTTGGGTTAAAAAATTTTCTCCCGAGGCCTTATAATTTTGGAGATACATCCTGTGCAGGATAGGGTTCTGGAATCATCCTGAACTAAGTCATTGCAGAATGTTCACTATAAAATGTTTTCTATAACATTTCAGAACTTGAAATCCAAAGTATATTCACATAAATTAGTAAGTTATTCATCTTTTGGGTCATCTTACATTTGTAGATACACCCCGTGGAAGATAGGGTATCTGACTAGTCCTATTCACTATTCTCAATAATGCATTCTAGTCAAAACAAACATAACTTCTTCCTAGAGTATCCAAATTGAATGAGACTGGTTGCATTAGATAGTGGATGGTCTTTAGTATTTCTGGTACGAGTTTCATAATTGTATATCAATTATTTTGTGTGGGGCACATTATACAATTGACATCTCCCGGAAAGGCCAAAAATCAACAAGTTGTGGGGAGGTTACTGTAAATTCCACTTGGCACATCCAATTTTGATCATACATGTGGCATTGCAGAGAAGAACTATCATAGAACTACAAAAAATAAAGTGTCATATCCAGAAGGGCCAAAACTTTGGAGATATAAAAGAAGAAATATTGTCTAGCAGAACCACCTCAAAATCAAGGTTCAAAAGTGATACTTGTCCAACATGCCACCCAAAAAGGGAACTTCTACACCAAATAAGCATCCAAATAATCCTACATGGACTCTTGATGAAGGTGAAGAAATGTGTAGGGACATAAATTATTTACAAAAGAAGACAGTAACAAAATATGAACTACAAGAGATGATGGAGGGTTTAAAAGGGGAGATCATGGAAGGATTGAAAAATTTCATAATAGAGAGGACACTTGAAAGTGAAAATGTATCCCATGAAATTCATGATGAGGACACAAGGAAGGTGAATCAAGAATGGATAAATTCCAATGTTGGGTTGAAGACCAACCATGTTCCTAAGATCGATATGAGGAAGTTTGATGGAAAGGACCCAATCACATGGATACTTCAGATAGAGAAATTCTTTGATCTACATAATGTGCCACATACACAAAAGGTATGAATTGATTCTTTATATTTAGAACCCAATAAATTTGTATGGTATCAATGGATTTTTTCTCGCAAATCACTCATCACTTGGACAATTTTCACGAAAGAAATGATAGCACACTATGAGGATACAAGGAGCAATACCTTATTTAGCCAATTGATAAATCTCAAG
>JZKD02S0859965.1:738580-755866 GCA_000966675.3 Picea glauca
ATTTATGTGTTATTTCTAACCCTCTAGTAAATTAGTAGCATGCATGTATAGTCTTACCTTGATTGCAGGAAGCTTTGTAGAAGGGGCAGCAGCAGCAAGGAAATAGAAGGCTCAAAGGAGGATCTACTTCAATCATCGTTAAAAAGGTGAGTCGATTCTTCCCCTGTTTGCTTGAAAAAGGGTTGAGATTTTGGGTAGGAGGTTAAAAGTTAAATCTTAAGGGTCATGATATGCGTATAAGTTTAGAGCCCTAGCTTATTAGTCCRTAGGGTAGAATACCCCACAACACACATACATAGTACACTAGTGTTTTACGTGGAAACCCAAAGCAGGAGAAAACCAAAAAATGTTTTTTCTTATATGTCTTGAAGAATTACATTCATTTGAAGCACCAACTTCCTTTGTTTTCCAGCTGCAAATGAAGGAGGATCCAACCCCCTTGTTTCTCAGGCTACAACCTAAGGGAATCTCCAACTCCCCTATTCTCTGGCTACAACCAGAAGGAGGATACAACCCCCTATGTTCTTCGACTACAACCTAGAGGTGGCTACAACCACCTGTCCTTGCCCCGTCCAACCGCCCTGAGGTAGAAGTAGAATGATGGAACCACTGTCATACTATCACTGTGAGATATACTGTTGTAAACCTATACTAATAAACCTGAACCATGCATCAACCATGCATCAACCTGTACCTCAACCTGTAATCAACATGTACCATAAACAACTGCATCAACCATGCACCAACCTGTAGCAAACAACTTGTAATCAACTTGTACCATAAAAAAGTGCATCCAACCATGTACCAAGTATGTACCAATCATGTGTCAACTACTAATAAACTATGACTCATCAATACGTACCAACATCATCAACTATACATCTCATGTATGTGCCAACTCATCAACTACTTGTCTTAACCATGTACCCAAAATGTACCTTAACCAAAATCCCTCATCAATTTCATCATCAAAATATTATTTGTAACTATGTAATAGACCTGGTGTATATGATCACATACTTGCGAATCTTCCTTAACTTTCACAACAAGATACTATCATTTTCATCAACCTTTTCTTTAGTCTCACATGACTAGTTTGGGATTAGTCAACAACCCTAACTTGAAATAATCATAAATATGTACTTGTAATGAATAAAGATCTAAAATTAGTACACAATATTCTTCAATTTCTTTTATGAAATTCCTCCAGGTGGAACTACTTGGAACCTCTCAAAAAACGATTTATAGAAAAAATGGCATACCTTTATGAATTTTGAATTATTCTAGAGAGAGACCTTGTAGAGCGTGCCCCACACATAATGTTTGTTGAATAGATATGAAACTGTTACAAATAATACTACAGGAATTAATCTAACCAACACATTTGGTCTTACTGAATTTGGATATGTTATGAATAAGTTATGATGTTTTTACTTGAAACACCTGTTTTAGACTAGTTTCAGGACTAGCCACAAGCCCTGCTTTCCACGGAGTGTAACTCCAAAAATACAACGACCCAAAAGATAAATTTTCTTACCACAGATACTTGGATATGTTTCCTCAATGACCTATCAATGTCACGGTCAGAATCATTCTAGAAAAAAAGTTATTCTGAAAATGGTGAGATGTCCTGTAAATAACATACCTTAGAAAGCATCATCAAAAGAATTTATCCTCCCTTGAATTATGGCCTTCGTTTCTTCACCTTCCCTTTGAAATTAAGATTATATATCTTTTTTTTACCCCAGTCACCTATAGATATTCAATATGCTCAAGTGTGATCTGAAATGAGAGAGTCTTTCCTCTTCTTTATACTCTCCAAGTGGCTTCCTTAAAAGCATCTTCTAGGTCACTTAACCCACTTCTAGGTCACTTAACCTATTTATAGGTCACTTAACCCATTTCTAGGTCACTCAACTTATTTATAGGTCACTTAACCTATTTCTAGGTCACTTAACCTATTTTCCTCATTTTTAGGGTTAACCACTTTCCATAATTAGAAAGTTCTCCATTTCTTTATCATTTAAATATTCCTCCTTGACTTTGTCACCTCACTTTATAATCTTCTTTGATTTTGTCACTTCACTTTATTATTTAAATAATCCTCCTTGACTTTGTCACTTTTCTTTACCATTTAAATAATAATTTCTTCTTTGCAAGATCTTTGACTTCATTGACATTTTGGGGCTTCAAGCCTACATATGATGGTCCTCCAACTTCGTAAGGCCATAAATCTCAAACCCTGAGGAGTTATGTGACGTTCCACATACCACCAGAAATGGCATGACATGTACTATCCATATAGAATGGTATTACCTACAAATATATCAAAACTCATACCATTATACATGAAACAACCTTGGGTCCATTACCCAAACCTTTGTGCTACCAAAATTTGCTACCAGACTTTTCTCAAGGATTGACATCAACGACAACCAACCTTAATCAACAATTGGATCTTTTTTCAGGGTATCATCATGTTAGAATGAAGGAAGAAGATATCCCAAAAACAACATTCTGAACTCATGAAGTCCATTATGATTTTTTGGTCATGCCTTTTAGCCTTACAAATGCGCCTTCCACATTCCAAGGGTTGATGAGTTCCATTTTCAATCCCTTCCTTTGAAAATTTGTGTTAGTATTTTTTGATGATATACTAATCTATGTCAATTCTTGGGAGGATCATCTGTGACATGTTGGCAAGGTGCTACAACTACTAAAGGAGCAACAACTATATGCCAAACCATCCAAATGTTTCTTTGGGGTGAAGGAGGTAGAGTATTTAGGTCATATTGTATCTCATGAAGGTGTCAAGGTAGACCCTAACAAGATTAAGGACATGATGGACTGGACGATTCCCAAAACATTGAATAATCTTAGAGGATTCCTGGGTTTGACAGGTTACTACCGCAAGTTTGTTCAACACTATGAAAGAAGAGCAACACCTTTAACGACACTAAGTAATAAGGATGCATTTTCATGGAATTCATAGGCAGCTAAAGATTTTGAACAAATTAAAGAGGTGATGTGAAAATCTCCTATGTTCACCACTCCAGACTTCACAAAAACCTTTATTGTGAAATGTGATGCCTTGGGAAATGGAATTGGTGTTTTCCTAATGCAATAAGGAAGGCCCATGGCTTTTGAAAGTCAGCCACTCAAGGGAAAGGACTTACACAAACCCATTTATGAGAAGGAAATGATGGAAATACTACATGCATTAAAGAAATGACGCCCTTACCTAATAGGTAGGCACTTTAAGGTCAAAACAGATCATGATAGTCTTAAATATGTCTTGGAACAAAGACTATCTTCAGAAGAACAACAAAAATGGGTGACCAAGATATTGGGTTATGATTTTGAAATAATCTATAAAAAAGGGAAGCAAAATGTTGTGGTAGATGCACTCTCAAGAAAGGATGAATATGTTGAGGCCTCTCTTTGTGCTATCTCGATCATCGAACTCAATTGGATAATAGAAGCAAGGGATGAATGGAAGAATGACGAAAACATGTGGACTCTCATTCAAAAGTTGCAAGAGGATTCCAGTGCATCAGATACATTTACATGGAAAAATGATTCACTATGGTACAAAGATCGCTTATATTTATGTAAGAATTCCCAACTCAAACATTATGCACTATTGGAATTATACACCTCTCTGGTAGGAGGGAACTCGTGATTTTTGAGAACCTACCATAGGGTCAAGAAGGAATTTTTTTGGGATGGAACTAAAATTGATGTTCAAATGTTTGTGGCATAAATTTTGGTTTGCTGACAAATTAAGGTGGAAACAATTAAGACCCCAGGTCTTTTACAACCATTATCCATCCCAAGTTAGCGCTCGAAGGAGGTTTCCATGGATTTCATCATAGGGTTACCGAAGTCTGAAGGAAAGAGTGTCATCATGGTGATTTTTGATAGACTGACCAAGTACACACACTATTTTTCACTCTCTCATCCCTTCAAAGCCAATACAGTTGCCACCGCATTCATGGAGATAGTTCAAAAGCTACATGGAAGCCCAAAGATTATTGTAAGTGACAGAGATCCCATCTTCATTGGAAATTTTTGGAAAAAATTGTTTTCTTGTTTGGGTACTCAATTGTCTAATACCTCATCCTATCGTCCTCAATCTAATGGACAAACCGATATAGTGAACAAATTCTTGGAAGGCTATCTTCGTTGCTTTGTCTCTAATAAACAAACAAAATGGTTCAAATGGTTACCTTTGGAAGAATGGTGGTATAACACTTCCTTTCATACTACAAAAACAAATGACACCATTTATGGCACTCTATGGATACCAGCCTCCTTCCATCACTTCTTCTCTAAAATAAAAATCTAAGGTTCCAATAGAGGAAGATCACATCGAGCATCAAAATTTTTTTCTCCAAATCTTAAAGGACAACCTAACTATGGCACAAAATCGCATGAAACAATAAGCAGATCAACATTGTAGTGAAAGAAGTTTTGAAGTAAGGGATTGGGTGTTTTTAAGACTACAACCATACAAATAGATTTCCCTCAAGCAATCCAAGAAGGATAATAAATTATCACCAAAGTACTATGGCCCTTATAAGGTGTTGCAAAAGATTGGTACTATGGCATACAAATTGGAGTTTCCTGCATCTTCACGAGTACACCCAGTTTCCATGTTTCATTCTTAAAGAAGGTTATAGGTGGCAAGATCCTAGTTCAAACTATATTTCCAGAACTTGACGAGGAAGGGAAAATCATATTGGATCTTGAATCCATCATTGACACAAGAATTTTCCAACTAAAGAATAGATCCATTTTAGAGTATCTCATTAAATGGAGGAAACTACTGGCTGGAGATTCCATTTGGGAAGATGAGTCTTTTATACAGAATCATCCAAAGTTACTCAAGCATTGTGGACAACACTTGTCTCAAGGGGAGGGGAATCTTAAGTCTTAAATAGTGGCACATTACCCCTTAATTGGGACATATTACATTAGTAATGTTATTTTATTTATGTTGGCTTGGGTCCATTAGTTGTAATTGTACCTCCTAGTCTCCTATATATACCAAGGAGACATTTTCATTTGGAATCATCTTATATTTGGACATTTATTTGGTGTAAGGAGGTTTCCCCCTTGAAGAGGCTTATTATCTGAAATTATCTCTTTTTCAAGGCGTTGAGTACTTATTCTGAGGTTCTTATATGCTATATTGATATTTGGTTGTTAACACTATGGGTGTTTGAACACAACTGAATGAAGATATAGTACAATAAGAGATAAGTCAGAATATCCAGACAGTGCAGGGAAAGGTGCAGAAAGTACAATCAACAATGGGAACATTTCCACCAGCAGAGGTGGTAACTGTGATGAACTAGAACCGAAAGATGTATTCAGAAATGAATCAGATAAGGGTGGAACAACAAGACTACACACAATATATATAATTCTTATAGGAATAAGCATACATATTGACAACAACCCTCACAATGACTAAAGGAATCATCATAAATGCAGTTGAAGAAGGTGTCAAGAAGGTGCAGGCTCACATTACAGTTGAAATAGTAGACCATATTTTGTAGAAGTGAATAGAGGTCAAGGAGAAGGCCACAACATAAAAGGAAACCTTTGACGCATTCATGGCACACTGGAAATAGGCATTAGTGGCTTGGGATGAGCCACAGGCGAGTGTTGTGGGTCTGTTGGACATGCATTTTGGATTTTTTTGGGATATGTGCCAAAAGGAAGTCAAAGGGTAAAATAAAATTATAAGATGGACCAGATTGTGTGGTGGAGCGGACTTCAAGGAGTCAAAGAGTGTGACAAAAGGATGCATGATAGAGCAACGAACAAAAGGCAGGAAACATTTATAAACCATTGGGTTTTGGGTACACTTTGTCCACTTTTGTAACGAGTTTTTGGGGGACACTTTTTCCACTTTTGTAATGGGATTAGCCTTATTGTTATGTATAAATATGTAAAAGGTTTCTTAGATAGAGATGGTGTGTGTGTGTGTAAGTTCCTAGTGATTTTTTAGTAAGGGAGTCGAGAGAAGGAAGAAATATGAGGTATGACTGAGGAGTGAACTTGCACTACAACATAATGACTAGGAAGGTTTGAGAGATGTTATTGTTGCATATGTTGTAGCATAGTGTGCAGTTGTAAGAAAACTATTAATGAATAATATAAGAAGTCAGTCATTGTGGATGTGGCCCACGTTGGGTGAACCATGTAAATTTTTGTGTTATGATGTGTTTGCAATTTATGATGTTTTATGATATATGATGAATGTATGGCTTACATATGATGGTATAATTTCATGCATATATTATTTTTAATAATAAAGAAAGTATTAAGCTATGAGAACTACGCACATGAGTAAATGGAAGTAAGGACATGAAGGATGCCTCACTTCCCCTCATCACTATAGAACCATGGTTCCTACAACCCTTCTATATGCCTCGAGTGAGAATTCACTTTCTTTGGAGGTGATGTTGAAAGGGCCAGTATCTAAGGTTTTTTTGGTATTTGAATGATTAACCCCAGGTATGCCCCCTGCATGCCAAGAGAGGGTAAGACCATCTTCTCCTCAAATTTCCTGTGAGGGGACACAAAAATTCATCTAGTTGCAGTCGCACAAGACAATCCAACATGATCAATTCATATCCCCCACCATTAGGGGAAAATCCATCTTTCTTCATGTCTGGCGTATCCACATTATGCACCTTCTCCTCCTGATTTGACTTCTCACTACCAATGAGTGCTCCTGCCTCTAGGTCGATCTGCGCACTACCACCGCGCGATTCATATCATAGTATGATTTATGCATTGTCACCTTGCACAGAGTCAGTTTCTTCACTTAGAAAGAGACTTCTCTACACACTACTCATTGGGTTACTTAGCGTACCACCACTACACAAAGAGCCAAAATATTGTCTTATTGGCAACCCATTGTACTACACAACAAATTCTCTTTTTTTCAGCGCATAACTATGAGATGCTTCCTCTTTCAAGTCCACTAACGCACCACAAATTTATGCTCATGCACCACATATGTGCACTCTTTCTCTTCTCAAGGTTGCGACATACTGCAATAGCCAAAGGGTAAGGGATTCATCACCTAATCCCTCACTACCACTATTTTCACTATAAGTATATTTGTTTCCAAGCCTCTTCATAGTCCTTTCCTCACTTTTTCTCCACTTAGGAACAACATCCTCTCCCACACCACTTCCTAGTGTGAGCTTCCTCTTCATTTTGGGACCGACACCTCACTGTGCACCCTCGGCTAACTCTTCTCTATTCTTGTGCTCAACTTTCTTACTTATATCAACTCTTCTTGTGTGTATTTTCACTCTCTTTCTCCTCTACTCTTCTGGGTCCATTCCAGTCCTCACCTCATTTCAACAACTTCTTGGATCCTCCTCACTGGATCCATACTATGGTTCTTGTTTCCAAACCTTTTCCAGAAACCCCCCCAGCACTAGGGGGCTTACTCATCCATCCTATCACGATCCATGTGCATAATTATTTTTTCTATGAACAACATCTTGATCCAAAGGGGGATCTCTTATAACATCAACTTTCTTGAACCTTCTTCAAAATTTCTTTCAGCCTCACTAAAAGAATCACTATATTCTATAGAAAAATCAATAATGTAGCCTTCCTTTACTCGGGAAAACCAAAAATCAATGGCCTGAGTCCACTTGTTATCCAATCCCTTTAGACTACCAAGATTGTCTTGATCCCATAGTATTGGCTCTGATGGTAACACCGCCAAATTGTTTGGGACCTAACCTCCCTAACCCCTCACGTAGGTAGAATAATATATTTCCGTGTAATAAAGGCCAATATTAATAAGGCCTAGCAATAAGGAAGAATAAGTCAAATGTAAGAATACCTAATAGAAGCTTCCTCTTCTAGAAGGATCTTCCTCTAGATTGTTCTTTTGGATAGACATATTTAGTATAAATAGGAGTATAGGGTATGAGAAGTTTTGTCTTGGATATTATTGTAATAGAGATCTACTCTGTTAGAGGTTTCCCCCTTGAAGAGACAAGTGAACATTGCTATCATTAATCAAGGTGCTCTTTCTAGTGTTATTCTAGTATTATTTTGGTATTGTTTTGGTTATATCATTGTTGTTCTGCCATTTCTAGCTAAAATATTTCAGTTCTGGATACTATTTTATATTTGGAATACTACAAGTGGTATCAGAGCACTTTCCTTGGCAGCAAATTGTGTGTTATTTTTTTTTCAGGGTAGATACGTATTCAGGCATCTTAAATCTATAGATATTTTTCGTTATTCTCATGAAACCGCGGTCGGGGAGTCATACACGTAGGAAATACAAGTGGTACTCAAGCACACATTTTTTGGCCACCCTTGTAACCCTTGTTGATACCCCTTCGAGTGGTAGCACATGAGACAACACATGTATATGGATCGACCTAGATATCCTGAATCCCTTCATAGATAAACTGATCGGTTGCCTAACTGCTATAGTTCCACTGAGAAAAATAGTCGAGAAGATACTCTCTAGTGCCTAGGTAGTTGGGTAGTACAACTAAGGGCATAGTCTATCCTCCTTAGTTGGTGCCCTGAGATATTGGGCTGAATACTAATGTTGGACCACGTGTGTATATCAAAGAGCTATAGAATAGGAAAAACCCTTGTCTGTAGACACCCTACATACCCTAAATCTTGGGATGGAAACAAAAAAAAAAACAAGATCTATTGTCGCGCAACTGTGCCTCCTACATTCGGGTTACAAAATTACTACAAATTTCTCCATGTTTAGAATTTAGATTCCCCTTATCACCTTGATCATCATGATACACTTCACCGATAACCCATTTTTTACATGGTCCCACCCATCCATTTTTATTTTCCCTCTTCATCATGGCCCACACCCGTAGCCAAGACTTGGAATCTCGCTTCAATTCCTTGCACTCTAATTTCACAGAGACCCAACAAGAAGTGAGGAAGCTAAGTGCCAATTTTTCCACCCTCAATATGTTGGACAACTGAGAGGGGGGGTGAATCAGTTGTTACCGTGATTAAACAATTATGCTTCTTTTAAATTCTTTACAAGGCACTCAATGATGATCACAATAATGCAGAGAAATAAGCAATGGGACATTCAACATCAGTCACATATATGAGATACACAGAGACAAATATTTCTCGAGGAAACCCATAAAGGGTAAAAACCTCTTCCTCTTTATATGATAAGTATTATTTACATTCTTTACATTATTATACATATGAGCACCAACTCATTGTGAGGGTACAACCTCTGTTTTGCAAGATGCAACTTGCTGAGAGTACCAACTCTCTATTTTCTCTAGCACCCACTAGAAGGAAGCACCAACTCCTTGGTTTCTCTAGCACCAACTAGAAGGAAGCACCAAGTCCCTGGTTTCTCTAGCACCAACTAGAAGGAAGCTACAACTCCCTATGTTAAGGCACCCACTTGAACCTATGAGGACACCAGTCCTCCCTAGAACCTCCCTACCACCTTCGATTATCAATATGTGTTACTGAAACTTATTATAGTGATATAACGTTTAACAACAGCTTACCAGTCTCATCACTTTTCTGCAAGATTTTCGCTGCTCTGTCTGCCTCACAGTCTTCCTGCATGCATCCTTTGCACTTTTTGTTCTTCTATATTTTGTACTCTATGCACCATTCCTCTTCAATGCCCCATTTCTCTTCTGTGCATCCTAGTTGCTACACTCCACCTTCTTCTTTTCACATACATCACACCCAACAGCAACCAAAATCAATCTCTTCTTTGTCCCACATTCTTATTCTCCCCATGCATCTTGTGCATTCACTGTATGCAGTGGTTCTGCATGGTCTGCATGTCATTTCCTCTGCCTGTTCATCATGGAAACTCTTCAACTTCTATGGCTATTAAACCCATGCATCCAACATCACTGGGTGTTACACTGAGATTCCTCAGCCTCTCTGTTAGATGAGACTCATCGTCTTCTTTGACATAGTCAAGATTAATCTCTTTGTTGCAGTCACAGGCTTTAAAGGCTCTTCCAGCTGTCAATCACCTCTATGGCCAGTCCTCATTCCACTGGAAGGTTCCCTTAGACTATTCTTCTCCTTTGGCAGTTACACATAAGTATTTTCCACACCTCTAGAAGAAACCATCAGTAGTTTCTTTGCAGTTACAGTGCGAACCTTGAAATAGAGCCCAGTTATGCTAGCTTCTTCTTCTTCCGTGACTATCGGCATTGACCACCAGCTATATAGACATTTCATCATTTTGGAATTTCGGCATTCGACAATTCGACATTCGTGTGACCAAGTGTCTCGACACTCCCAGTCACGATCCCCGAAACTCCGAAAAGGAGATTGTCTACACTAGCTCCTTCCCCCATATTCCGCCAATGTGACCACAGGTGGTGACCATCGGTTAGTTCGAAACTGCATTTCTCTATTTCGCATTTTGGGGATTCTCCAGTCATTCCCTTGACTCCTCCATCTCTCGATCCCTAAAATGGGGTTTAGCATGGACTAGTTCCTTCCTCGATATGACCATGGCCAAGACCAAGCACTTATCCATAAAGTGCTTTTCACGATTTCGCATTTTGGCACTTCGACATTCCTGTGGTGAAGTGTTCTTGACACCTCCAAGTTCCAGTATCTGAAACTCCGAAATGGAGTCGGATCAACGATCTGGTACTCCAACATTTCTAATTTTGGTGAATCACAATTTGCAACTTCGGGTTTCATGATTTTGGGACTCCTGAGATGAAGAGTCTTCACTCTTGACTCCTCAAACTCCCGGTATCCGAAACTCCGATATGGAGTCTTTATCATTTCGTGACTTCGGGTTTCGTGATTTCGGGACTCCTGTGATGCATCGTCCTGACTCTTGACCTCTCAACCTCCCGGTATCCGAAACTCTGATGTGGAGTCTTTTATCATTTTGCAACTTTGGGTTTCGCGAATTCGAGACTCTTTATGATGAGAGTCTTTGTCATTTCCATCTCCCAGTATCCAAAATACCGGTATCGAATACTTCGAGTGATGCGCCTTTTTCGAGTTTTTGGGATTTCGCATTTTGGCACTTCGAGACTCCTGATGACGAGAGTCTTGACTCTTGACTCCTCCATCTCCAGTAACCGAAATCCCAGTATTCAAAAATCCGAGTGGTGTGCCTGTTTCGGGTTTTTCAGGATTTTGCATTTCGCGACTTCGCGAGTTGAAAGGTTGGAGCATTTCATTCCTTTGAATTTTTAGTCAGTGAAAGCATGATCTTTCACCATGTCTTCTTCTTGGATCGACGGTCCAGATTTTTCCTTGATCCAATGGTTCAGGTTATATTGTGATTTCGCATTTCATGACTTCGGGACTCCTACAGTGGGAGTTCTTGACATCTCCAACTCTTTGTATCCGAAATCGCAGTAGTCAAAACTCCAAAATGGATTTTGACTAACACTTTGATCTTGTCGTTCGATCATAGTTGAGCTATTGGTCTTCCTTCCCTGCTTGTTTTCCATCAAATGAACAAGCACACCTTCACACTGCGTTCGACTCTGCGCTAATTCCTCCTAAGCTTACTGTGTCCCTAATTTTCCATCGATGCATACTTTGATCTTGCCATCAATGTCAAGAATACTCTGCCTGTTAAACATGCCAACAATCTCCCCCTTTGGCATTGATGGAAACAAAGGCACCCCGACTTGTCCTTTTCTCCCCCTTTGACATCAATGTTAAAGAAAGCACGCTCCCCCCGAGCTGTGGTAGTATTTTTAGGAGGTATCATATATGCAATCAATATAAGACTCCCCCTAACAGGATGGAATTTCTTAGGTGTGAAACGGGATGAATCCCAACTTCTATTAGAGATATTCAAAAGGGGTCTTAGCTAGGGGTTTAGTAAAAATGTCTGTTATTTGTTCTGTGGTTGGAATGTACTGAACTTGAACAACCTGATTGGTGACTTTCTCTCTCAGAAAATGGTATTTTATGGGATTATGCTTGTTCTTGGAGTGGAATACAGGATTCTTAGACACACTGATAGCACTAGTGTTATCACAATGAATTGGGATTGGTGCAGCATATTTTACCTCCAAGTCTGCAAGTGTCTGAATCATCCATAATACCTGAGTGCAAAAGGTAGTAGCAGCAATGTACTCTGCTTCTGTGGTTGATAAAGAAATGGAACCTTTCTTTTTAATAAGCCATGCTACTAATGAGTCACCCAGGAAGAATGCTCCTCCATTGGTGCTTTTTCTCTCATCAACACAGTTTTCCCAATTTGCATCTGAATAAGCAGTTAACCGAAAATTCTGATTTCTGGGATACCACATACCATAAGTCATTGTTTCTTTCAGATACCTGAATATCCTTTTGACAACTAGTAAGTGACTCTGTTTAGGTGCAGACTGATATCTTCCAACCATTCCTACAACATGCATTATGTCTGGGTGAGATGTTGTGATGTACAACAGGTTGCCTATCATTGACCTATATGAACGCTGATCAACATCAGGTGAGTCATCATCCTTGCTTAATTTGCAGCCAGTAACCATAGGTGTGCTCACAGGTTTAGAATCTTCCATTTGAAAACTTTTCAACATTTCTCTTAGATATTTTTCTTGAGAAATGAACATCCCTTCAGACCTCTGAGTAATTTACAAACCAAGAAAAAATGACAGTTCTCCTATCATGGACATTTCAAACTCAGATTCCATGGCAAAAGCAACCTAGTGTACCAATGGATCCTTATTACATCCGAAGATGATGTCATCCACATAGACCAATACGATGAGAAAATCATTATCCTCTGTTTTAATATACAGATTGCTATCAGTTGTTCCTCTCTTGAACCCTTTGTATTTAAGATACATATCCAGTCTATGATACCAGGCTTGAGGGGCTTGTTTTAACCCATATAAATCTTTCTTCAGCTTGCATACTAAGTTAGGGTTACCGGATAGTTTGAAACCCTCTGGTTGTTCCATATAGACTTCTTTATTTAAATCTCCATTTAGAAAAGATGACTTGACATCCATTTGATAGACTTTAAGCCTTTTATGACAAGCATAGGAAAGAAATATTCTGATAGCTTCCAACCTTGCTATGGGTGCAAATGTTTCATCAAAATCCAGTCCTTCTATTTGAGCATAGCCTTTACAGACCAATCTTGCTTTGTTCCTAACAACTTGTCCCTACTCATTCAACTTGTTCTTAAAGATCCATTTGGAACCAATGATATTTTTACCTTCCAGTATCTGAACCATCTCCCACGTATTTTTTTTCTCAATCTGATCAAGTTCATCATTCATTGCTTTAACCCAGTGGTCATATTTGTTTCATTAAAATTCTTGGGTTCTAGCATGGATATGAAGGCTATATGAGACTGTTTGATGTTTTTGATTATCTTTCTCCTTGTTTGTACACCTTTGTCTTTTTCTCCAATTATCTGACTTGCAGGATGATTCTTTCGAACGATTCTGGAGGAGGAATTTGAAGTTGACTGTTGATTTGAGTCTGTCTGAGTGTCTGAGTCTTCATCTGATTCAGAGTCATTGTTTTTTGATTCTTGGACGTTCATCTTCAACATTAGTTGTGTCTTCTGTAGAAGACTCATTACTATACATATCTCTTGCTGGGATTCCTTCATCAACTTTCACATCAATACAGTCAACCATTTTATGCAGCCTCTTATTATAGAATATATATCCTTTACTATTTGTAGCATACCCTAAGAAGATACCTTCATCATCCCTGTCATCATATTTGTCGAGGTTCTCATCATTATTCTTTATGTATCATTTACTCCCAAAGACTTTGAAGTGTTTAATTGAAGCAGGTCTCCCAAACCATAGTTCATAAGGTGTCTTGTCACTTTGTGGTCTGAGGTGAGATTTGTTAAGAACATGAATTGTTGTGTGTATTTATTCTACCCAGTAGGTTTGGCCAATGTTCTTCTCATTCATCATTGACCTGGCCATTTCCTGCATTGTTCTGTTTTGCCTCTCAACAACTCCATTTTGTTGTGGATTTCTTAGGATTGTGTATTCTCTCTTGATCCCATGCTCATCGCAAAATTCCTTGAAGTCTCTTGACATAAAATCTCCTCCCCAGTATGATCTTACTGCCTTTAATATCTTTCCTGTTTGAGTCTTAGTTAAAGCCTTAAATATTTTAAACTTCTCAAATTCTTCAGCCTTTTCCTTGAGAAAGGCAACCCAGGTAATTCTGGAGTAATAATCGATAATMAACATGAAGTAGTTTTCTTTCCCTGTGCCTTCCTGTCTTGATGGTCCACATAAATCCATATGAGCTAGTTGGAGTGGTTTCTCTGTTGAAGTAAAKCTCTTGGACTTAAACTGTGTCCTTTTTTGTTTCCCTACTTGACAGGGTTTACACATTGAATCTTGGGGCTTTGATATTCTCGGAATATATTTTACCGCCTCGAGGTTTTTGAGTTTGATTAAGTGGTCAAAGTTTATATGTCCAAGTCTCCTATGCCATAACCAGCTTTCATTATGTTTTCTTAGATGACATTCTTCTCTATTTTCTTTCAGAACATATACATTATTTTCTGTCCTTATGCCTTTGGCCACCACTTGTCCTGAGTTTATAGAATTTATCTTGCAGTCCTTGGATGTGAACAACACTTCGCATCCTCTGTCACACATTTGATTTACACTAGGAAGATTATGTTTCAACCCATCCACAAGTAGAACATCTTGGGCTTTTCCTTTTCCATTACTTAATCTCACCATCCCTTTGCCTTTTATTTTCCCTGGAGCATCATTTTCAAAGGTTATGTTTCCTGATTTGCTTTCACTTAGAGATAGAAACTTGCCTTTGTCTCCCATCATGTGTTTGGAGAATCCACTATCTATATACCAAGGGTTCTTTTTTCTTTGAGCGGACAATACTAATCCACACTTGTCACTTTCCTTCTTTTTCCAAAACTTGACATTTTCAGCAAGGGATTTTGAATCTGGTTCATAGTTCCTTAACCGACAGTCAATAGATTTATGTCCAAAGTTATGACAGTTGTAGCATTCAATCTCATTATTCAATAGGTCAAACTTATTGTTGCATTGTTGTCTAATTATTGGTTGTTGATTGTTTCTTGGCCTCCTTAGTTGTATGTGCCTAGACTTAATTTGGCAATTTGCAGTCTATGAAGGATTGTTACTTGACTGTATCATTCTTTGTTGTGGGAAGTATTTATTCCTTTGAAATATTAATTGCTCATGTCTAAATCTTAAGGAACAATTTACAACTTTGTGACCAAAGTTAGAATAGTAGAAACAATAGCCATGGAAAAATTATTTGTACCTGGGAAATGGTTGTCTTCTTTGTGAAAATCGATTTCTTCCAGGCTGATGACGTCTTTTAGCAGTGAGTGCATTACTTCTTTGTTCTACAGATTTAGTTCTGGCATATTTTTCCGTACTCATCCTGGGCGGTTGATTGTCTTCCTTTGTTCCTGCAGGTTCTTGTTGTTATTGGTTGTACATTTGACAAACTTGATGGGTTCTTCGTTTCTTGGCTTGCCACTACTTGATCCCTCTTCATAACCCAAACTAGTTTTCAAGTTTGGATTCCTTTGCTGATTTAGGATGGTGGCTAATCCTTCTGAGGCTTTGATACTTGACAAATTTTGATTATACAAGGCTTGAAACTTCTCCATCTCTTTCCTAGTTTTGACTACTACTTCTTATAATGCTTCACATCTTTCCTTATTTTCTGATAACTGTCGTTTCAGAATGTCTTCTATTTTCTTTGCCTCTTCTAATTCTACTTCTAGTAGGACAAGGTCTTCATCAAGTTTTTTACTGTCTTTCTCGAACTGTATCAACAATTGTCTTTACTTTCCGTTCTTCATTCTTAGTCTGTCAATCTCTTCCAGTGCACTGATAAGTTCTCCTTCCATGCCAACCACAACTTTTTCTTCATTAGCATCACTCCCTATGTTGTTATTATCATAATCCTCTTTGGACATAAGTATGAAGTCATTTAGTTTATCTTCAATAGAGGAGTCATTTTCTTCATCATCTGAAGGATCATCATCATTGTTTACGCATAGACTTTTCTTCTTAAAGTTTTTCTCTTTAAAGAAATTTATGTGTTTGTAGTTCTCCTCATCATCACATTCCCGATCCTTTCCTTCATGGGGACATTTATTTGCAAAATGACCTATCCTACCACAGTTGAAACATTTGAAAGGCAGCTTACCTTTGTATTTTCCTAATCCCTTCTTCAGTCTCTTCACAAATTTTGCTTCAATTTCATCGGGCTCAGAATTCTCATTCTTGTTTGCTTTAAATGATGCTTCTATGGAGGTGGGTTTATCTTTAACTATTCTCATTTCATATGCAGTCAATGTTCCTAGAAGTTGATCAAACTCCAAGGTTTTTAGATCATTAAGTTCTTCTATAGAAGAGACCTTCGGGTTGAACCTATCTAGGAGAGATCTCAAGATTTTCTGAACTAAAGAAGGTTCCTTAATTGTTTCACCAAGTGCCTTCATTTCATTTACCATTTCTTCTACTCTCAGAAAGTATTCCAATGGTTTCATCTTCATTCATATTCAGCTGTTCAAACTGTATTATGTAGGTTTGAAGCTTGGCATCCTTTACCTTTTCATTACCTTCATAACTGCTAATGAGTTTGTCCCGCATTTATTTTCCAGTTCCTAGATGCATAACTTTTACGAATTCTTCTTCTGCAAGCCCACTCAAGATAGCATTCATATCCTTAGCGTTGAAGCTAAATTATAGTTTGTCATCCTTATTGGCTAGTACAACTGGCTTCACATAACCAGTATCTACCACATCCCAAACATCTGCACCTAAAGCCATTATGCAGGTTCTCATTCAAACTTTCCAGAAGGCAAAGTTTGTTCCATTGAACATAGGGGCCTTATTGGTTGAATTTTATTCATGTCTTGACATGTTTAAGATCTAGGATCTACCTTTAGATAAAAGGGGCCGACTCTGATACCAATTGTTGGACAACTAAGAGGGGGAGGTGAATCAGTTGTTACTGTGCTTAAACAATTATGCTTCTTTTAAATTCTTTACAAGGCACTCAATGATAATCACAATAATGCAGAGAAATAAGCAATGGAACATTCAACATTAGTCACATATATGAGATACACAGAGACACATATTTCCCAAGGAAACACATAAAGGGTAAAAACCTCTTCTTCTTTATATGATAAGTATTATTTACATTCTTTACATTATCATACATATGAGCACCAACTCATTGTGAGGCTACAACCTCTATTTTGCAAGTTGCAAC
>JZKD02S0859965.1:755985-811319 GCA_000966675.3 Picea glauca
CTGAGGACACCAGTCCTCCCTAACACCTCCCTACCACCCTGGATTATCAATATGTGTTACTGAAACTTATTACAGTGATATAATGTTTAACAACAACTTACTAGTCTCATCACTGTTCTGCAAGATTTTCGCTGCTCTGTCTGCCTCACAGTCTTCCTGCACGCATCCCTTGCACTTTCTGTTCTTCTATCTTTTGTACTCTATGCACCATTCCTCTTCAATGCCCCATTTCTCTTCTGTGCCTCCCACTTGCTGCACTCCACCTTCTTCTTTTCACATACATCACACCCAACAACAACCATAGTCAATCTCTTCTTTGTCCCACATTCTTATTCTCCCCATGCATCTTGTGCATTCACTGTATGCAGTGGTTCTGCATGGTTTGCATGTCGTTTCCTCTGCCTGTTCATCATGGCAACTCTTCAACTTCTCTGGCTATTAAACCCACACGTCCATCATCACTGGGTGTTACATTGAGATTCCTTAGCCTCTCTAGAAGATGAGACTCATCATCTTCTTTGGAACAGTCGAGATTAACCTCTATGTTGCAGTCATAGGATTTAAAGGCTCTTCCAGCTGTCAATCGCCTCTATGGCCAGTCCTCATTCCACTAGAAGGTTCCCTTAGACTCTTCCGCTCCTCTGGAAGTTACACATAAGTCTTTTCCACACCTCTAGCGGAAACCATGAATAGTTTCTTTGCAGTTATAGTGCGAACCTTGAAATAGAGCCCAACTATGCTAGCTTCTTCCTCTTCCGTGACTATCGGTGGTGACCACCAGCTATATAGACATTTCATCATTTCGGCATTTCGACATTCGACAATTCGGCATTCGTGTGACCAAGTGTCTCGACACTCCCAGTCGCGATCCCTGAAACTCCGAAAAGGAGCTTGTCTGCACTAGCTCCTTCCCCCATATTCCGCCGATGTGACCACAGGCAGTGACCATCGGTTAGTTTAAAACTGCATTTCGCTATTTCACATTTCATGGATTCTCCAGTCAGTCCCTTGACTCCTCCAGCTCCCGATCCCTGAAGTGGGGTTTAGCATGGACTAGCTCCTTCCTCGATATGACCATGGCCAATACCAAGCACTTATCCATAAAGTGTTTTTCATGATTTCGCATTTCGGCACTTCGACGTTCTTATGGTGAAGTGTTCTTGACACCTCCAAGTTCTAGTATCCGAAACTCTGAAATGGAGTCAGATCGATGGTCCGATACTCCAGTGTTTCTAATTTCGGTGAATCACATTTCGCGATTTCAAGACTCCTAAGATGAAGAGTCTTCACTCTTGACTCCTCGAACTCTCAGTATCTGAAACTCCGGTATGGAGTCTTTATCATTTCGCGACTTCGGGTTTCGTGATTTCGGGACTCATGTGATGCAGTTTCTTAACTCTTGACCTCTCAACCTCCCGGTATCCGAAACTCAGGTGTGGAGTCTTTTATCATTTCATGAATTCTGGTTTCACGACTTCAAGACTCTTTATGATGAGAGTCTTTGTCATTTCCATCTCCCGGTATCTGAAATCCCGGTATCGAATACTTCGAGTGATGCGCCTTTTTCGGGTTTTCAGGATTTCACATTTTGGCACTTTGGGACTCCTGATGATGAGAGTCTCGACTCTTGACTTCTCCATCTCTTGGTAACCGAAATCTAGGTATTCAAAACTCTGAGTGGTGCACCTGTTTCAAGTTTTCACGACTTTGCATTTCGCGACTTCGCGAGTTGAAAGGGTGGTATTTCATTCCCTTGACTTTTCAGTCAGTGAAAGCATGATCTTTCGCCACGTCTTCTTCTTGGATCGACTGTCTAGATTTTTCCTTGATCCAACGGTTCAGGTTATATTGTGATTTCGCATTTCACGACTTCGGGACTCCTATAGTGGGAGTTCTTGACATCTCCAACTCTCGGTAGCCGAAAATCCGAAATGGAGTTTGACCAACACTTTGATCTTGCCAGTCAAACATCATTGCATTGCTATTATTCCTTGCCTGCTTGTTTTCCATCAAATGAACAATCACACCTTCGCATTGCATTCAACTCTACGCTAATTCCTCCTGAGCTTACTATGTCCATAATTTGCCATCAATGCATACTCTGATCTTGCCATCAATGTCAAGAATACTCTGCCTGTTAAACATGCCAACACAATAGAAACATGAACTCCTCCAATGACACCAAAATGCAAACCATCAAACAAGACCTCGCCACCCAAATTGAATCCTTTGCTACCCAGATTGCATCCTTCACTACAATGATCTGTTCCAAGCTAAATATCTCGGCATATCTTCCCTCCTCAGACCCACCTTTTCACTTTGAAGGTGAAACTTCCTCTAATTCCCATACTTTTCAGCCCTATCACTTTCTGTGTGAACTACACCTTCCATGTGTGGATGTGACCAAATTTGATGGCTCAGATCCCACTTGTTGGGTAACTCAAATGGAACATTATTTCTCTTTCTATGGAATTACATATGAGTTTTCCAAACTACAATATGGTGTTCTTCATCTAGATCAATAACATTGACAATGGTGGTGGCAGAGATTTATGAATGCTTTGACACTGACACCAACCATTTAGGTCATTTGACAAAGTTGAAACAATCTAGCACATTGGAAGACCTTATAATTGCTTTTGAGGGATTGTATTTCCGTACAGATGGAATGTCTAATGCTTTTTTCCTAGAATGTTTTATCAATGGCCTCAAGGATGAGATTCATGCCCATGTCCTCATGGCTCGGCCTCAGAGTTGGCTGGAAGTTACTAAAAGAGATAAGGAAGAACAACAGGTTGTCTCTTCTCAAACCTGAAAACCTTGTTTTATTCCTCACACTAAACCGATCACTCCCATTCCTCCTTCTACTCCACTAAAGATCCAAAAATTGACCAGGGAAGAAAAGTCTGAACGTCAACTCAAAGGCCTTTTCTATAATTGTGATGAAAAATATTTTCCTAGGCACAAGTGTAAGGAATAAAATAATTGTATGGCCATCTCTGAGGATGTTTTGGTAGACGATGTTGAGGCCCCCCTGTGACCGAGTCACCTAAACCCATTGAGATGACCCCACCCTCCAACCCTCCTGAAGTTGAACCATTCATTTCCCTAAATTATATCACTGGCTTCTCCACTCCCCAAAACCTCAAGATAATTGGTTACATTAAGCATCAAAAGGTCATCATCCTTGCTGACAGTGAAAGCACCCATAATTTTATTCATTGTTGCATTTCCAAAGAAACTAATTGCTATATCCATGTCATCAATAATTTTCAAATCATGATTGCCAATGGTGGGTCCATGAAATGTGGGTGGCATTGTGAAAATGTGAATCTCCAAATTAGTCAGTACCACATGAAATCTCATATTTTTGCTATCAACATGGACGATTGTGACATTGTGTTGGGTGTTGAATGGCTAAGGACGTTGGGTCCCATTCTCAGGGATTTTAAGGAATTAACCATGTAATTCCACCAGGAGGGCCAACAATATAAGTTCCAAGGCATCATTGTCAGTTCCCCAGAGATCATCAGTTCCCATCACATGGAAAATATCCTAAAAAAAATTCATTGTGGCATTATTTCACAACTCCATGCCATTCAAGCCATTGATATACCCTCTGTGCCACAAGACCTCCAATCCATCCTCTCCAAACATCAAGTTGTTTTTTCCACTCCCCAAGGACTTCCTCCTTTCCATGGTGTTCATGATCATTCCATTCCCCTTGTCCCTGGCAACCTCCTCCCAATATTCATCCCTATCGTCATCCCTTTTCCTAGAAAAATGAAATTCAGAAAATTGTTCAAGAATTTCTCACCACAGGTGTTATACATCCTAGTACAATGCCCTACTCTTCTCATGTGGTCATGGTCCTTAAGAAAGAAGGTTCTTGGTGCATGTGTCCTAATTTTCTCACCCTCAACAAACTCACCATCAAAGACAAAATTCCCATTCTTGTCATTGATGACCTCTTCGATGAATTGAGTGGTGCCAAGTTCTTTACTAAACTTAATCTTCATTATAGCTACCACTAGATACGTATGAATGAGGCAGAAATTCCTAAGATTTCATTTCAATCTCATGAGGGCCACTATGAGTTTTTTTTCATGCCCTTTGGCTTGTGTAATGCTCCCTCCACTTTCCAAAGCCTCATGAATCATGTCTTCCATCCTTTTCTCTTTCATTTTGTCTTAGTTTTATTTCATGATATCCTCATCTATTTTAAAACCTGGATGAGCCATCTATCTCATGTGGATTGAGTTATACATCTACTCTCTCAGCACCAAATTTTCCTCAAACAATCTAAATGTTCTTTTGGAGCCTTGGAAGTTGAGTACATGGGTCATATTGTTGGCAAGGCAGGTGTCAGGGTGGATACTAAAAAAATTGAATTTATGCAGGATTGGGCTTTCCCAAAGACTCTCAAAATCTTGCCTGGATTTATGGGTTTAACAGGATATTATCACAAGTTTGTTAAGAATTATGGAAATATTGCAATACCTCTCACTGATCTCCTTAAAAATAATTCTTTCACTTGGACTCTCATAGATGATCAGGCCTTTCAAACCTTGAAGGCGACCATGTGCACCACTCCATTCCTGGCCCTCCCTGGTTTCACAAATACCTTTATCCTGGAATGTGATTATTTCAGGAGAGGAATTGGAGCAGTCCTTATGAAAGACGGTCGACCTTTGGCCTTTACCAACAAACAACTATTAGAGAACCATTTTAGAAAATCAATATATGAAAAGGAAATGTTGGATATTATGCATGCAGTGGATCTTTGGCGCCCTTATCTCTTGGGGCAACGCTTCCAAATTAATAAAGATCATCAAAGCCTCAAGTATTTTCTGGAAAAATGTTCTTCCTCAACAGAGCAACAAAAATGGATGACTAATATCTTTGTATATGATTATGATATCATTTACAAGAAAGAAAAAGACAATGCGGTTATTGATGCACTTTCAAGAAAAGATGAAGATGAAGGGTCCCTTTTTTCCCTCTCCTTCATTGTCCCAGATTAGCTCCAAGTGGTTCTCCATGAATGGTTACATGATCCCAAAATTTGACATATGATCCAACAACCGTAGGCTAATTCTCTAGTTTCCCTAGGGTACTCTTGGCACAATGATGAGCTTCACTACAAAGGTAGTTTTTATTTAATTAAACAGTCACCAATTAAATCCACAGTACTTTATGATATTCATGCTACACCCACATGTCGGCACTCGGGGTTTACCAAAACCTATGACCAGGTCAAACATTCTTTTTTCTGGGATTTTATGAAACAGGACGTTCATAATTTTGTGGCTGAATGTGAATTTTTTCAATGCAACAAGGGAGAAATGGTCAAATCTCCTATCACACTATAACCGCTTCTGATTCCACCTGCTATTTGGAGGGATATCTCTACGTATTTTATTGTGGGATTACCTAAATCAAGCAATAAATCAATCATGATGGTGTTAGTTTATCATATTTACAAGTATCCTCATTTATGTGTTCTTCAACACCTATTTATAGCCTCCACTATGGCTCAACGTTTCATGGATCATGTCTTCAAGATTCATGGCATGCCTCATTCTATTGTTTATGATTGAGACCCCACTTTCACCAACAATTTTTGGAAAGAACTGTTCAGGCTACAGGGAACCCAATTGCATCCCCAGGCTGATGGTCAAATTGAAGTTGTCAACAAGTGTTTCGAAACATATTTGAGGTGTTTTTCATTGGAAAGGAAAAATCAATGGTATCAATGGTTACCACTAGTTGAATGGTGGTACAATAATTCTTACCATACAACTACCAGCATGACTCCTTTTGAAGAAGTATATGGACAAAAGCCACCTTCATTTCTCTCATACTTGCTAGGTGTCTCAAAGGTCCATGTGGTGGACCAAACGCTTACAGTTCGAGAGACTATTCTCCATACCCTCAAAGAGAATTTGGTCATGGCCTAGAATCACATGAAGCAATAGGCAGATCAAGGTCACTCTGAACATCAATTTGAATAAGTACACCAAGTGTTTCTTTGACTGCAACCTTATAAGAAAAATTCCCTCAAGGCTAACCATTGTCAGAAATTGGCACCAAAATTTTAGGGTCCTTATATTGTTCTCAAGCATGTGGGATAGGTGGCCTGTCAATTATATTTTCCCAGTCATTCTAAGCTCCATCCTATTTTTCATATCTCCTACTTAAAGAAGGTGATTGGAACTAAGTTTCAAACTCAAAAAAGACTTCCCTAGTTGGATGAAGAACGCTCCATCTGGTTGCAGCCACAAGCAATTTTGGACCAACGTGAGCGTCATTTGCGTCAGTGCACCATCAAGGAAGTGTTAGTTGAGTATAAAGATACAAATCTAGAAGATGCCACTTGGGAACCAACTACCATTATGCATCAATTTCCTAATCTCAATCCTTGAGGACAAGGTTGTTTTTAAGGGGGAGGACATGTTAGGGACCTAACCTCCTGTTGAGCACTCAACACAACCTAAACATTTTGTGAAGTTTTTTATTTTTGGGTACCACTTTGTATTTTTTAGTTTAGTCAGTTGTGTAGGAATCAATGAGGTCATATATTGATTATGTGTTTTTTTTCATCAATCATATTCTGATTGGCTTGGGGTTGTTGAACAAATTGAACTTTTCTCCAAGAAAACTTGGCATTTAACTAAGCATGCGCAGCTAAAATTTTGAGCCACACACCTATTATCGACATCGACGCAATCCAAGTAGTAAAATGATCACATAAAAAAGATAATCACTTATTTTCAATCACTGATGTATCATCATCATTGAAAAAATGGAAGAAAGAGCGCACCGATCACTAATTATGTCTTACCAAGAAGTTTTCTAAAAATCATCGATACACCGTCGGTATTAGAGAAATACAAAAGGCAAACCACTAACATGAGCCATAATGAACCTCCAATCACAAATCACTGAAACATTTTTCAGAGTCAGTGAAATTCAAAAGAACAAAATTGTGAAACATTAACCATCAACAATCATTGATCCCCGATCCTCAGTCATCGATACATCATCGACGTCGGCATGATAGAGTGTTGTAGTCAATATTGTATGTCTAAATAAAATCCTCGGTGTCGAAAACAAATTCTTGTAGAAGTCGTAATCAAAAATCATGTGTCTTTTCCACGCAAGTAATCTGTACTACTCAGTATTTTCCCTGTGTCATATCTTTATGTCCATGTTAGTATTTCCATGACATCATTGTATGAAGGTCTTGGTCGGCATCGAAATGTTTTCCTAGATACACCAATGAAACAATGGCAAATTCCACCTACCAACGTCAATGTTCTCATTGACTATCGGATGATCGCTAAAATATCGAGCTCCTCATATTAGTTCAAACTTTCACCCACTGATACCGATGACTAGAGTTGATCTACGATGCACCATATATCCCAATAATGATTATTCTAGTGAATGCGAAAAGGATTGGTAATTCGATGGGACTCCTTCAGCTGAAATGAGACATAATTTTGTGATTTGATGAATAAGTTAAATTTTTGCGTAACCTATAACACGACCTCGCACGTCGACCAACATTCAAAATTTGAATTCACTGATGAACTATGAAGTAACCCGCTCCTGCATTGCCAACCTAAATTGCATTTAATCCTGGGCATGATGAATATTCTGTAATAGATTGCACATATCACATTTACACTTTCAAATTGAAGACTTGATGCGACAAGGTAAGTATACATTATGTTTAAATTTACAATGATCTACCCAAACATGTTGTTTCATTCACAAATCGCCTGTTCCCTGAAGAAAATGAAGAAGAAAGAGAAAGCGTCGAGGAGATTACAACCAACTCATTGATTTTGATTACTAGTAATACTAGGTAAATTTATCGCAAGCAAGAAGGTAAGCATTGTTTTTATCATTTCTACACTTTCGATGGTGTCGATGACTCTTTTCAAGGTTCGTTGGTTGCTCACTATAACATTCTTTTCTTTTTTTGAAGGAAAAATGCCTCTAACAAATCCAACGACTAGGCACTCACTAAGAACACCCAAAAGGAAGGAAATAGAGGTCGGAGAGGGGGTCTGCACTGGGAGTAGCAAGGGAGATTGATATTTCCTCAAAGGAAGAACCAGTTATCCACACATCTACAAAAAATGAGTTTTCCCAGCCTTCGGTGTATAGTGACACAAAGGCAAGAATTGGGTCTAAGGTGGTGCTCCCGCATTGGGGAGATCTGTTTAACATGATCAACCAGGAATATTACCTAGAGTTTATACCACACAGTGACCCAGACGTCATGATGTTGGATGACCAAGTATTCCCAAACATCCAACGATCATGCCTACATATGGTGGCCAATCAAACCCCAGTTTTTCCCTGTATCAAAACCCTGGGATGGATAATTGACCACACGGACATGATGAAATGCATAATCAACAACAAAAATGCTAAATGTGTTGGCGTTTTTCTTCCAACAAAAGTCCAAAAATACTACAAACTGAGAGACCCAAAGGAAATAATAAATACAGAGTTTGTGGTCAAATTTTATGAGTTCCATGACACAAGCAAGTTAATGGCCTCATGGTGGAAAGAAGACAATAAATTTATGAACAAGATCAAAAGCTAGTACAATAGAGTAAACCTCAGAGAGACATATATTTCTCTAATGGATTTGATCTGCCGATTATATGGAGAAAAAGATTGCTTCAAGTTTTCAGAAGCATGGATTCCCCTGACATATACAGTGGTGATCTTCAGGAGCATGTTTACTTCAAATTATGTGGGAGAGTAGGTACAAGATATTTTATGACTTGATATGTGATGAGTTCATAGACCAAGTACATTTCATTATATTTAGTAATGAATGACTAAGGCTTACAGCGACAGCCAAAAATATGGTTTCAAAAGTAGGCCACTAGTACCTTGAAGAAACCAACACTTATATCAGAGTGTTCAGGGCTATTGGCATGCCACATTTTGTAAGGTAGCTAGAGAGATAATAGGGGGACCCAAAGGGCCCATAGTGATAATAGTGGAGGTAATTCAATGTAAGGTGGACTAGGTCCACTATATTATTAAATAAGACCCACTATGGTAGTTAGATATAATAAATGAAAGATGACTTCTTAGAAGGTTCTACTTCTAGAAGATTCCTCCTCTAGAATGTTATTAGGTGATGGTAGCACTATAAAAAGGTGTTCAAGCAATGTAAGGGAACATGAAAATAAGTATTGTATTTGGAGATGAAGCTCATTAGGAGGATGCCCCCTTGAAGAGGCAAGTGAACAGGAGAGGATCCCTTCCATAACAGGATCCATTGTATGGTGTTGCCCTACCTCAAGGGTTTGAGAGTAATAAAAGAGATTTTGCATATTTTTACTATATATATATTGTGGTTCTTTTGTATTTATTCTTTTGTTCTTAACAATTGGTATCAGATCACTTTCCTTGGTAGACATTGTGGGCAAAGCTTTTTTATTTTTGCAGATTTGTTTTTTGGAGAAAAAAAAAAAAAAAAGGGCCACGACATTCCAGAAATTTTTGGCATATTTATATGCAATATTTGCATAAATAGGTTGTATATATGAGTTCCTCTCAGAAAAAAACCAAAGTTGAAAAAACAAATCGTCTGAAACGGAGTCCGAGAAGTCAAGATATTGAAGTTTTAAAATCTACAATTTTTCAGGGTTTTTTCCGCGGACGGTGGCGCGATTTTTTATTTATGTAGCAGCTGGAGGCCGACTTTTCCCAAACAACTTACAGAGAGGTAGCTAGAGAGGTAGTAGAGGGGCCCAGAGGGCCCATAGTGATGATAGTGGAGACCATTCAATGTAAGGTGGACTAGGTTCACTATATTATTAAATAAGGACCACTATGGTAGTTAGATATAATAAATGTAAGAGGACTTCTTAGAAGGTTCTACTTCTAGAAGATTACTCCTCTAGAATGTTCTTGGTTGATGGTAGCACTATATAAAGGGTTTCAAGAAATGTAATGAGACATGAAGAGAAATATTGTATTTGGAGCGGTAACTCAATAGGAGGATGCCCCCTCGAAGAGGCAAGTGAACAAGAGAGGATCCCTTCCATAATAGGATCCATTGTACGGTGTTATCCTACCTTAAGGGTTTGATAGTAATAAATGAGATTTTGCAAATTGTTCTTGTATATATATTTTGGTGCTTTTGTATTCAGTCTTTGACTCTTAACAATTGGTATCAGAGAACTTTCCTTGGCAGACATTGTGAGCAAATCTTTTTTATTTTTGCAGATTTGTTTTTCGGAGAAAAAAAAAAAAAAAAGAGGGCCGCGACATTCCATAAATTTTTGGTATATTTATGTGAAATATTTTCAGAAACAGGTTGTATATATGATTTTCTCTCAAAACAACACCCAATTTGAAAAAAAAATTCGTCCGAAACGGAGTCCGGGAAGTCAAGATATTGAAGTTTTAAAATCTGCAATTTTTAGGGTTTTTTCCACGGAAGGCGGCGCTATTTTTTTATTTATGTAGCAGTTGGAGGACAAATTTTCCCAATGAAATTACATATCTGAGTTCCTCTCACAATTCCACCCAATTTCAAAAAACAAATTAGCCAAAACGGAGTCCGAGAAGTGAAGTTATGAGCATTTTAAATTCAACAAATTTTCAGGGTTTTTCCGGAAAACGCCGCAATTTTCTGCAGTAAGTTATTGTTCTATTTTTTGGGTTTTTTCATGATGGATGTGGGACAAAAGAATTCATAGGATATTAGATGGATATTTCCTCTCAAGACGTCAAAGAAATTCTTGAAACATTCAAATCCCAATTGTATGACACATTGAATGATAAATTGGATGCCTTTGTAGATGGTCTCACAAACGACCTCAATGATAGTTTTCGTAGTATTCAAAATTCATTGGATAACATGCAAAAGAGATTTATTATGGCGGACATCAAGGATGAATATAATCAAGAAATATATTCTTTGTATGATCTCGAGGCCGATTGCGATGATTGGTATATGGATAGTTGTCATTTATGGGATGACAACCACTTCCATATTTTATTTGATGACTCTACTCCACTTTTTGTAGAGAAAATCAATGTCCCACATCAAGAGCTAGTTACCAACGTCCAGCCTGCATATTTTACAATGGTATTATTCCTTCAAGATTCATCTTTGATCCTCTCCCACTATGTGAATGCATATTCTTATTTGGATCCACATGATAGGTGTCAGTATTGGGATAATCATTTTAGTTGGTTATTGGGTGCCGATATCTTTGTGTGGAGTTCACATGAACACTTGAACATGGGACCCTGGTTTATAATGGCGGTTGGACTACTTCATCATGGTGGCTTTCCTTTCTACATGGGACCTTGGTTCTTCAGTCTTCTTCAGCATTATGGTTCATAATTATCCATGGGACCCTGGTATATGGTTGTACATCAAGCGTTGAGGACAACGCTTTTATAAGGGGGATGGAATGTAAGGTAGCTAGAGAGGTAGTAGAGGGGCCCAAAGGGCCCATAGTGATAATAGTGGAGGTCATTCAATGTAAGGTGGACTAGGTCCACTATATTATTAAATAAATCCCACTATGGTAGTTAGATATAATAAATGAAAGAGTACTTCTTAGAAGGTTCTACTTCTAGAAGATTCCTCCTCTAGAATGTTCTTAGGTGATGGTAGCACTATATAAAGGTATTCAAACAATGTAAGGGAACATGAAGAGAAGTATTGTATTTGGAGTTGAAGCTCATTAGAAGGATGCCCCCTCGAAGAGGCAAGTGAACAGGAGAGGATCCCTTCCATAACAAGATCCATTGTATGGTGTTTCCCTACCTCAAGGGTTTGAGAGTAATAAAGGAGATTTTTCATATTGTTCTTATATATCTGTTGTGGTGCTTTTGTATTCAATCTTTGGTTCTTAACAAATTTACTCCCCATTCATGTCCTGGACTGGCTCATTGTGGGGGAAATCTGCTACGAGAACAATATGAAAGATTATAATGCCACTTTGGTGAAAGACACGAAGAGATATTTCATACCCTATGGATTTCATGTAGGGTTTTACATGGTTAAAGACACTACACACACGAAACAAGAGGGGTTGATCCAACTTGAGTATTGATTCCTCACAGGTCGATTTCATAAGCATGATCCAAAAGGTTTGGTACTTCATCACATGTCGCGGGTATCCTTCTATTGGTTGTATGCTCATGATAGTTTTGAAGATGAAATATTTACAGAGGGTACCTAGGACTAGGAGGAGGTTCTACATAGAAAGGACAACCCCAATATGTACAGATTCAAATAAATGACTATGGATGAGAAGGTTGAAAAGATAGAACAGTCAGCTCAAGAATCCCTCAGGACAAGAGAAGAAAATAGATTAGTAGAAGTAGAAAAGGCACATAGGAGGGGGATGTTGTTACTAAAATAAGCCCAAAGAGATATACAAAGGTTAGAAGAAAATCCCCCACTTAACCCTTTGATAGAACCCTTGATTATTACCCTGGACCACACAAGCAATTGCAGAGAAGAGATAAATGGCTCAGAATCAATTTCACCAAAGGAAACTATTGATCAAGAAAACCCTAGCCCTACGTCACCATAGGAAGGATCGTTGGTGACTACTATAGCTCAACGGAGGATAATAAGATAATCAAGTGGAAAGGGTGTGCCTACTGTCCTCATAGACTTAATTACCATATATGAAGATGAGGAAAGTTCATAGGTTTCGCTCATAACTCTAGTACCAATCACAGAAGAGGCAGAGCCAATCAACTTCTGATGCTTTGATCCCAAATCCCTAGGAAGGAGACCATGAGGCTAAGAGCACTATGGAAACTATATTTCTCAACCAATTGAGAATGAAATCTCAGAATGATATCTCCAAGAATGACTTTGGTGTTGGTGAAAAGGAAGAAGAAACAAAACAACCAGAAATTAACATATCAACGGCTGACCTCCTAGCTAATATCGATCATTTTCCTATCTCCCCAACTAGGAAAAAGACTCCACTAGCTGACAAAGACCAGTAGGAGGCCAAGTAACTAGAGCATACAAAAACCTCCCCTGCTAATGAATTGCAAGAACCTTTCATAAAACATTTCTACACGGCAGGAGTCCCATGAAACACTTTGACCTGGGGAGATCAAGAGATTCCTGAATGAGTAGACGAAATCGCCGATATATAGGAAATTGCTTATGATAGAAAAAGGAAGGTTGTGATTAGAAGAAAGACTAAGAAAAGGAGAGTCACACTCGATAGCACACTTGTTATCACCACAGAGGAGACACTGCTAGACACGGAAAATGTTAAGATGAATGAGCTAATTGGAGCAGGACGGGCCATAGTCGATACAACGCTAGACAGAGAAAAAAGAGATGAAAATAAATTAGCCTCCATGAAGAAAGAGATGGACCATTTGCGCCATCAAGCGAAGTATTACTAGAATTCAACATAGACACTAGTAGTCTTGAAGAGTGAGTTTTGAGAAAGTTGCGTGCACTTCACAAGCGAAAGAAATATCTTCACCACTTGCATAGAAAAGTTTCAAGAGGATACTCTCATGGGACTAGAATCTTGTAAATACATGAAGAGATGGTATGAAAAGGCACATCATTCCTTGGAGCAGATTGACTACATTAGTGAAGTACAGAAAGGTCGAGACACAGAAGACCATGGCATTTGAGTGCTAATGGATAGCACAATCTCTTGAATCATAAAGGCAACTGAATACTGGGTAGTATGGTCCAAGAACCTCAGTGGAAGATATAAGACATATGGAGAGAGTGCGAGAAAATTTGGGAGAAAATCAATCGGGAGATGAAAAGCATTAACCTATCAGAGTTTGGTCCACCGGAGGATTTCACTGATTTGCATGACATAGTCAAGCGACAAACAGAGCAAGAATCGACATGGGAAGAAGAGATTTTTCAGATTTCAAGCATGACCCTAGGTCAAGTGAAGAAGTTCATGGAACACCCGATCAAATATATTATAGTCCTACAACTCTTAAGTGTCAAGGTAATCAAGTACAAGGAATGGGCAGTAGAGATAAAAGAGGTATTTTCCGCTCTGATGGATCAACATAGGTTTCCATATGAAAACACATGCAAATATCTCTTCATTAAGTGGTCAGAGTACAAGAAGAACAATCCACTTTAGTGAAACCACTAGACCAGCAAAAGAGAACATATAGATAAATCTGCCACGCAACGTTTTCTTAATTTAACAAAACTCTAGTATTTATTTTTTAGTTTAGTTATTTTTTGTTATAAATAAGGGGATCGACCTGGGACAAATGGTCGATGGTTTTTGGAGAGAAAGACTTTTTCTAAAATTTTGTAATAGAACTATTTTTGTGCAAGTTTATTTTAATTAAGAAGTTATGTTTAGAACCAAAGACACTTCTATCATCTAAGGCGTGAATGTGTTTATACCAAGGAGGATTATCTCCATCTTTGAATTCGATATTTGTTGCTTTGTTGAGTAAGAGTTGGTGTACCTGTATTTAAAGTTATCTTATAATGTTGTAATAGTTATTTTATTCTAATTTGTGACTAGAAATCGATTGTGTTAACCTATGATTGATAATAGAGTACTGGAAATTACTTTTCTTGTACTGGCTTCTTGTCACAAGTATGTATCTTTTCTTTAATTGTTATCTCAGAAAATGTTGAATTTCCACTAATTAAAATGGTATTAATACTAGTTTGAAGTTTTTTGGATATTATTCGTCTACATGCTAGGGTATAAAGGTTATCCTAAACCCATCCTTCCCCAAACACATAGTTAGATTCTCTTTGTCATCTAGTTTAGAGTTTTATCTTTCTTTTGTTATAATGTGAACAAAAACAAGAACTGCCTAACTTGAGGAAAAGGATTAACATAAAATACATACTTGTCAATCGCCATTAAATCCCATTGATAAACCCAACAAGATCATGAATATGGAGAACATTACCACTCATCAAACACTTACGAGTCTAATTGGGCCTCTTAGGTGGGTTTGGTTCCTGTAGTTGAGTTAAAGGGATCTCAGACCCCTCAACACCTCCCTAACCCCTCACGTAGGTAGAATAATATATTTCCATATAATAAAGGCCAATATTAATAATTCCTTGCAATAATGAATAATAAGTCAAATGTAAGAAGACCTAATAGAAGCTTTCACTTCTAGAAGGATCTTCTCGTAGATTGTTCTTTTGGATAGACATATTTAGTATAAATAAGAGTAGAGGTTTTGAGAAGTTTTTTCTTGGATATTATTGTAATAGAGCTCTGCTTTGTTGGAGGTTTCCCCGTCGAAGAGGCAAGTGAACATTTCTATCATTCATCAAGGTGCTCTTTCTGGTGTGATTCTAGTATTATTCTGGTATCATTCTGGTTATATCATTATTGTTCTTCCATTTCTATATAAAATATTTATGTTATGCATACTATTTTGTATCTATAATACTACATGAATTAATGTATGATTGTGTTTTTAACCTTTCAAGCAACAAACATGGAAATTATGTGAAAATGATTTCATGTATATCAGAGTAAATATATCTACCTTTCCTTTATTTCGCATTCGCCCACAATCCTTTCATATCTTGTAGGACAAACTCGTCCTCCTTGGATTATATCCATTCTTGAATCTCCTCTTTATATGGATTCCACCACATTTTTCTTTTCCTCCATCAATCTCAACAAGACTTTAGGTCTCAACAATGAAACCGATTGTTGGGGCTAAACAATTTCGTTTTTTCATTACATTCTTGCGCATGAAATGAACTTCTTAACACTCGGGATTTGAGACCCAGGTTTCATCTAGATCATGTCCAACAAAAACCCCTAAGCATCAACATATCAATCCTCAACCAAGGACAAGGAAGGTCTCACCCGATTTGCAAATAGGATCATAGTGACCATAAGGTCTTGTGTCAGAATGGAGGATCAAACATAACTAACAATACTACAAATGGAATCCATGTAACTCATATCTAATAATCTAGCAAAGACTAATAATTAACATGATACATGCACATGCGTTACTCGTTCATAAAAAACACAGGATAGAATAGGACTTCCATATTTTTATTACTAGATGTATTCCATCATATTAGAGATATACATTGTGTTGAATAACTGAGTTGAATAGTCATAAGACTTCATCTCATTACTATATAAATAGTTGGAGTACAACAGTATGCACCTTGTGCTAAGATTTAAGATTCATATAGATACAAGACACATGATACTTCTCCATTCAACACAAGATTACAATAGGCTAACTCAAAACTTTGAGAGTGATGCATTCAGAAAATAACTAGCCTCCTTTTTGAGCCAGTATCTTTATTTTATATCTCTTTCTGTTAGGGAGTGTTGTCCTTCATTATTATGCTTCACTCACTTGTCTGATCTAATGGCCTCGCATTCTTATGGTATCTGCCAGGGATCCATGTAATTTCTCTTCATAAGGGGAAATATTAACTTCCTGACCAACTCATATTTTGGTTTACCCACGTCTTCTTTTGTTTTTGGAAGTAATCATTTTGGGAGATATCCCAATGATTCTTTTATTTCTTCCAGTGGGAATATTCTTGGTTTCTGACGCAACTGAAGAAACTCGGACCGATGCACCCTTGACCGCATTTATATTTGGAACGTTGTTTAAAAAAAATCTATTCGATGTGCGCACTATGGAATTATTTTGTGCATCTCCTTAGGCGCTCACAAAGCTACAAGATGAGTGTGCACAACTTTCGTTTTTGCGTGGGTGCAAAAATGGACCCAAAATTTTGGGTGCCAACACCCATAAATTTGTGTAATTTGAATGGATTAAAGAAAAATTTCTTTTTTTTTTAATTTTATTTAATCTATTAAACTAATCATGTATGTTATCTTGGTTGTGCCAACATTTTGAAAGAAACTCTATCTATCCTTTGAGAGATGTGGGAAAAATAAGAGAATCCTTTAGGAAACTTCAATTATAGATCAATCACAACTAATTTTCATATTGGAAGATCTCGAGGAAATAATGTTGGTGAATGTGGAAGATGATGGAGCTATAGATGAGAAAGCAGAGTGCATAACAAAACAAATAATTGGAGGAGAAGATAGACTAGTGGAAAATTATAGATTTAGTTATAAAATTCCTTAATTCAATGAATATGCCTTCAAAGTGAAGAGTGAAATGAATTTCGTACAGAGAGAATCCTACAACAAATCACAACATTTATAGACCTTGGGGATGGACATAGCATATGAAAAAAATATTTCCAGGTATGGGAGTTGGAGTATTAGAAATTTGAATTGTAGTTTGATAGGGTGAAATATTTATAGTTTTCACTTGAAATCCCCCCTAGAATTCTCTCTATTCATTCATAGTTTCTAAGAAATGGAGTCTAACATCAACCAGTGGAAGCACATATCTCATGGATCTCTTCAATTATTTTCTTGGGAGGTAAATAATTTGGTTAAGTTATGGTAGCATATAGAGAAGATAGAAGATCATTTCCATCTCCCTTCTTTTCGACTAAGGGATAAATTATTCCCTCAAGAACAATTGTCTAAAGAGATGGAGGGTTGTCTTAGCTCCTAGAGTTTACTCTTGACTGCAACAGAGCAAATACTAGGCACCTCAAAAGATAATAGTTTGTGTTTTGGTTGGTGTATCAAGTAACTAGGATTGGGATATAAAAATCAATGATAACTCTCTGACTCATATACTACACCTCATGGATTGAAGGAAAATGAGATCAATATTTAGACATTTTGAATCAAATACATGAAAGAGGGAAGAAGGGAGAAGCACATATGTAAATATATCAATCTCACAAATTGTTCAATTAATATATCCATAAGGTTGAATATTCTATAACAAAAAAAGTTTTCCAATTATGAACTGAAATACTTGAATGAAACTTATGAAATATAGGCAATCACAACAAGGCTTTATTGTTCAAGAATCTATAATTCATAGACCATTAATGTATTTTCATCAATAATCATCTCATGCAAATAAGAAACAAAAAGGTTGTGAAAACAAGAGAGACAATCTGATATTAAACTCACAGGAATTCTTCACTAATGAAACATATTCATTCATTCTATAGTTCTGCATATAATATATATCTTTACAACCAATTTCCTAAACCCAAAACTCATCCCTCTCTTCAATTTTCATTATGTCCTTTATAGATACAAAATTAATTAAAAAATAGATCTAAGATCCAAAATTAATGGATCAGAACCTAACTTAGAAATATAAATTGTATATATTGATATCATCATCAGATTTCCTCATTTGGAGCATGAAATTTGATTTTCAATTCCATATCCACTTTTTAATATTTCCCTTTGACCATATCCCCTATTAGATCTCGATCTCATCTTTGGAAAATAGAATACTTTAGAAGGTAGATAAACATACAACTAAGGGTTGTCAATAGGATCAACTACTTTTTAGATACGTTGCATATTCAAAATTCACAAAGTAATGAGAAATTGTCATTCTTAGAAGTTCTAGTAGTGCTTTTTAATTTTCCTGTATAAAAGTCTCTAATGGAAGTTCAGTCTTCAAAATTTTGAACGACCTACTAGAGACACATCCTTTTCCAAAATTACTCTATTCTTTTTATGAAATCCCTTGATAGAATTTGGTACTTATCATTTGAAGTCTTTGTACTTCTCCTTATAGAACATGTTGAACAACTTCTGCAAGTAATTTGAGATTTTCCCTGTCTTGGTTCCTGAGTTTCTCTTGTAGCCACTTTATTTTCAATTTCCTTCTCTGTCTAAACAACTTACCATTATTTTGGTATATCTTATGTATTTTTTGATCTCTTATTCTTCTTCTTCTTCATCTTGTCTAGAAAAATCTTAGGAAGCTTTGTTTCTCTTTGTATTTCCTCATCCTCTCGCAAGGATCCCTCTGAATCATCCCTATGGTGAGGATTGTGTTATTTAAAGAAGGGTCTGCAATTGATTTTGCATTTAATCTTATTTTATTGGTGAGAAGAGTGTGTGGTCTTCTAGACACTTACTCCTCTGGTGCTTTTTGTTTAGATTTCTGACAGGATTTCCTATATCCTTTTTTAACTATTATTCTACTAGAATTTCTCTCAATTATTGTCTATGTAGTTTCTGAATCAATAGTATTTTTTCTTCTTGTTATAAACCCTTTTAACCTTAAGATATGTTTTATAACACCTTTTTCCACAGTCTATGCATCATGCTTTGGTTGCCTACCCTTTCCATCTGCAGATCCAATTTCCTCATATTTCTCAGTCAAAAGTCACAAATTCAATTTTTTGTACATATACATGGGCTACAGTTATACAATATACATATACACAGGTTTCTCCATTACATCCCGCGTACATCGGGTTTTGTGCTCAAAATTAAAAATATTTCATATTTTCCATGCCAAGTCATGGGATCCGTGATCCTTGGCCTTCCATATGCTGGAAACACTCTGATTTGACCCTTCAATTCCCTTTGAAGGATATAAATTGAGCCATACACAATCATTGAAGAGGAAGAAAAAAGTTGAGAGAAAGTACAATGTGGATAAAATTTTCCCCGTGTTACATCCTTGAGTCTACATCCCTTAGCCCTTTAAGTTTGAACTCTCCTTATGTTCAGCCCCCAAGCTCTCCCTATCCTGTGTGTATATTTTAACCTTGTACAATTATTTACTACAAATATACTTTCAATAAAAGAACAAAAAACATACAATGGGAAATACACACATTACACATATATTTTTCCCTTGGAAACCCAAACCGAGAAAACCAACATACTCTATATCCATTCATTACAAACATTGTTTACAATACAATATACATGCAGGATCCATCAACATCCAAAAACCTAATCCAATGACCTATATTAGTCAACAACCCTAATTTCTTGATGGGAAATAGAAAACCATCGGAGAAAAACCATGTGTCGAAAAACTGCCCAAAATGGACACAAAAACCGAGCAAAAATATTTTTTTCAGGGGGGCTAAAGCCACCTACAACTCCCCCTCTTACCACCTGCACGCCTGACAAAGAATATAACACAAACCCAACATTCTCCCACTTGTTGTTTTCTTTGAATACATGGGGGTTACAGGGTTACATAGTCAACAATCCATGGCATCAATGCCCATAGATCCTCTACACCAAGAGAACTTCTCAGTGCTCATAGAATTTTTTAATGAATTTGTAACATTCTTCAAAGTATCCACCATCATCAAAAACACCTTCTTTTGTTCAACCATTTCTCTCACAAAGTGATATTGAACATCAATATGCTTTTTCTTTGATTGATAAGCCAGGTTCTTCGCCATAAAAATTGCACTCTGACTATCCCAGTCTATCCTTACAACTTTCTGTACCAACCCAATACCTAAACACAATCTTTGTAACCATACTGCTTCCTTTCTTTCATGAGTGGCTTCCATGTATTCAACTTTCATAGTTTAAAGTGCCACTATAGACTATCTTTTGGTCATCCAATTGATTTCTCCTACAAATAGGTTAAACACATAGCCACTTCTAGATCTCTTACGATCCATATCTCTAGCCCAATCTACATCCACAAAGCGATGTATGTCTAACAATTTGTCCAACCTTAGTATTCCTTGATAACACAATCCACAACTAGTAGTTTCACACAAATACCTTAAAACCCTATTTATTGTTTCCCAAATCTCTTTCCCTGGTTTTGACATACACCTGCTCAAAACTCCCACTGCATGTGCAATGTCCGGTCTAGTAAAGACTATTGCATACATCAAACTTCCAACTGCACTCACATATGGAACATGAGACTTTTCCTCCTCCTCTTCATGTGTCTTGGGACATTGATCCACAGATAAATTTACACCTACAAGAATAGGGACCCTGACTAGTTTACATTACTACATATTAAACCTTTGTAGTATTGTCTCAACATATTTTCTTTGATTTAACCAGAGTTTCTTGTTTTTCTGATCTCTTTTAATTTCCATGCCCAAAATGAAAATTGCATCACCAAGATCTTTCATGTCAAATTTAGAGGACAACTGAGTTTTCACATCCTGTATAATCTCCATGTGTTGGATTACTGAGAAGGGGGGCGAATCAATAATAGAGAAATAAAATCCTTTTAACAACAGTATGTAAGTGTTATTTATATTTATGATCAATATATCATTATCATTCAACAAGTTCAAAGTAAATAAACCATGAATAATGAACAATGATACATAGTACACTAGTATTCTTACGTGGAAACCCAATGCGGGAGAAAACCACAAAATTATTTTTCTTATATGTCTATAAGAATTAAATTCATTAGAAGCACCAACTTCCTTTGTTCTCCACCTGCAACTAGAAGGAGGCTCTGACCCCCTATATTTTTAGGCTAAAACCCGAGGGAAGATTCAACTCCCAATTCTCTGGCTACAACCAGAAGGAGGATACAACCCCCTATTTTCTCCAGCTACAACTGAAAGGTGGCTACAACTACCTATCCTTTCTTCATCCTTCCTCCTTGAAAGATAAGTGCCAAATGATGAAACCATCGTCAAATTATTACTGTGAGATATACCACTATAAACTTGTACCAACCTGTACCAACAACCTATAACCAACCTATGCCACTAACCTGTAACAAATAAAACCCAATAGGTACATGACCTGTATATGTTGCGGCTCATGTATGTACCTTCCCTATCTATACTACATCCTGCGTATGTACACAACATGTCTATACTATAGCCTACATACACCTTCAGAAAGATAGGGTTTTAACCTTTTATGAAAATTAAAACACTTTTCTACCTCTATCAAATCAACCTGCAACCTGTCATTGTGTCTTATCTGTAGTTGTGCCCTATGCATACATCATTGTATACATTCTCTAACCATATGTATCTATGTCTCTCTAGTCATGTTCCATACATGAGTGTACAATCATGAACAATTTTAATAATCCTTACATGGAATAGACATCAAACCCTTAATGTTATGAATCCTCACACCACACAAACAAATTCACAACCACTTCACAACCAAAACCCTCAATCATGTACTAATAAATACAACTATGTCTCAACACTTGAACCAATGATATGAACCAATGAATAATACCAACATACCAGTGTTTATTTCTGTAGATCTATCTCATACCATAAGTTCCATACAACCAACACCCTCTCTAAGGAAAAACTTCAAACTTCCATAACCATATCTCAAGGAGACAACAATATCCAACTACACATAAGAATATGACATACCTTTTGAATCTGTAGATAGATATGTTGTACATGATCATTGTAGACCTTCCTGGGAGATTTCTTTCAGACTTTGAGAACCTGGCAACCTCAAAAACTCAATATTTCAGGGATTTTATCACATGTATGTGCCTTGTTATACTTCCAACCCCTGTACATATGCGCCCTTATCCACTGCAAGTTGCGTACACCTTTTTTTTTGTATCTAGGGGAATCGGTAATGACGGTGGTATCTGGCTGCCACGTGACATGGGGTCGAATCCCTATAGGTTGCCTTATAACCCCTAGGGAGAACCACATCGCCCACAATCCTAGCCTCCAGATAAGACGAGGCTTGAACTTGTGACCTGTTTAGCATTACAAATGCCTTAACTATACGTCCGCTAGCCACTAGACCGCACCCCTATGGGCTTGTTTCGTACACCTTAAAAACTAGGGATTTTTTAGTATTTCTACAATTCCAAAACTTTCATCATCAACCATTCGTGCTACTTTAGACTTGTGTAACTTCAGATGTATTAATGAGTACCTGCAATAAACCTTACACAATAATAGATATTCAATATGCTCAATTAGTGCTAATAGGAGAGCCTTTCTCTCTTATTTATACTTCCATGTAACTTCCTCAAGGGTTTAACTTCTAACCAAATTAACACAACTTCCTTCTTTTTAGGGATAACCCACTTCTAACCACTTGTGCACTTATAACCATTTTATACATAAATAGTAAACTCTCCACTTCTAGTTGCAACTAATTTATTTTTAATTATTTTCTTATTGCAACAACTTAACCCATGATCAACTCATTGTTTCACCCATTATCACTAGTCAAATTCTTCTAGGAGTTTCTAGAATGATTTGACTTCTTTGACCTTCTAGGGGCTTCTAGATAACTCAAGAGGGTTCTCCAACTTCACAAGTCCATAACTCTCTAACCGTGAGGAGTTATGTGGTGTTCCACATATCACCGAAAATGGCATGACATGTACTATCCATATAGAATAGTATTACCTAAAAATATACTAAACTTCATACCATCATACCTAAATTACCTTAACCATACTTTTGGAGCTAACTAAATTTACTACCAGACTTGCTTCAAGGGTTGACATCAATGAAAACCAACACAATTAATAAAAAATATCCCCCTTTGGCATTGATTGAAACAATATAATGGAATAGATGTAATACTGAATTCGCATCTCGCATGCTCCCTCTGTGACCATCGTTCCCCCTGGAAACATTCCTCCATCCTCTCTCTCCAAGAATCTAACTCTTTGTTCATGCATCTGATGAATCTCTCCCCATTTGACATCAATGGAAAATATAACTTTCCATCGGGGATGCTCCCCCTAACTAAAATATCCTTGAAGATATTCCCCCTGACTAAAATCTTCCTGAAATTACTCCCCCAAACTGAACTATCCTCTTTGCGGTGATTCCTCATGTAAATCTAAGACATATAAGATAAGCATTAAAAAACATTCATTTTGGAGTAGAATTACTCTGATTCTCTATTGAAGATACTCAAAATATTCCCTTGGAAGCGGTTTTGTAAAGATATCTGCAACCTGTTCTTTTTTTCCCGTAGAAAGTGATACTTTATTGGGATGTTCTTCGTCTTGGAGTGCATCATTGGATTCTTTGAGATACTGATGGCACTTGTATTATCACAATATATTGGAATGGGATCATCATATTCAACCTGTATATATTCTAGAGTTTGTTTCATCCATAGAACCTATGTGCAACATGTTTCTATTGCAATATACTATGCTTCGTCTATAGACAATGATATTGATGACTATTTCATTCTTAGCCAAGATGTCAACCACTCACCCAAGTAGAACGATGATACACTTGTGCTTATATGATCTTCAATGCAACCTGCCCAATCTGCATATGTGTAGGAAATAAGTGTTAAATCCTTTCCTTTTGGATACCATAATCCAAACTCTTATGTACAATTAAGATATCTAAATATCCTCTTTACTACTAGAACATTTTATTCCTTTGGTGTTGCTTGAAATCATGCCACATGTCCAACTACCTGCATTACATTTGGTTTGGAAGTTGTCACATAGAGTAAACTACCAATCATTGAGATGTACTACCTTTGATTTGTATACTTTGAATCATCATCTTTACTTAATTTTCAACCAATTTTCATAGGATTATTGACTGGTTTGCAATCTTCCATTCTGAGCCTCTTTGGATTTTGAGATCAATGGTGGTATCCTATGAATTTATGGAAGAGGTAGGATTCTAGCCTTTGTTTTATTGGCATTTCCATTTATCTAACATATTTGAGATTTGAGTTGATTTCTTGGTGTCGTTCTGTCTATTGTGGTCCTACCACAAACCATAGAGATTTATTCCTCATAACAAAATTGACAACTCCAATGGGGATTCTCCTTTTTTGGGGTTAGTTGGTGATTTTTCTCTTTTATTGCTCTATGTTTTCCTGAATTTCTATGTCACCTGTAGCTTAACATCCTATACATTGTTGTATATCTTAGTTTCTTGGATTAATTCTTACCCAGTCAGTGTTTCTCTTGGCATAGATGGTCTTTAAGGCTCAGTTTGGTATTTGTTGGGTGGGTTCTGAGTGTTTTTTAGGCTTCTTAGGTCTCTAATTGAGTGCTTGTAGATTTATAGGAAGTTGTGTTATTGTTGAATTTTTGGCAAACTTGCTTATTATTATTTTTCTCATGTTTAGTCCTTGCATTTAGGTCTGAGTAGTAGCTTATTAGTGTCCTGGTTGTATTGTCCTCCTATGTTTGTTGTGGTTCTTTATGAGAGTTTATTAGTTCAGTTTTGCATTTTTATTTTCCTATATTGAAAACACAAAAATTTTGCATTTCATTTGAATAATTTTCTCTTTTGTCTAGATTGTAGTAGTCTTGGAATTTTAGGAAAGATTGCATTGTCATTGACATTGAAAGAGATTGCATCTTGTGCACAACCTTTAGAATCATACCATTTCTTTTGAAAAAAATACTTGTACTGAGTAGTGTTTTTACATGTGCATGTTTCATATGTTGAGTCATAACACCATTAGTTTCACGACCATACCTATTGAGTAAAACATAAGCCACTAAAATTGATGCTTATTCATTAAAATTGATTAGAAATATTTTATCTTTTAGGGTACACAAACAAGTTTATGATCTAGGACCTTGGAATAGGATTTTGTGAGTAAACTTCTCCAAGGCTGAAAAACTCAACATAGGTGTTTGTCCATGGAGTGGTGAAATCCATTGTATAATTGGTGTTCTTAGGAGATCCACTAAAACTGGAGTTAAGTATGAGGTCATGTGAATTTGGTTGTGGAGATATCCCTCCAATACCCTCCTAGTGCTAGAGATATTTATGTGGTTCTATTCATATATTTGGGGTTCTTGGGGTACCTTGGTGCTTCTTGATCTTCGGGCTTATCTACCCTACCCATACGGTGGACTTGATATGTCATTATTCTCCCAAGCATTGGTTATACTATGGTGGCCTTCTTTTCCTATCCTAGGTATCCACATAGGTTTCTTCCAGGGGTTATTATGTGGGTATCCTGAATCAGATAGGGATCAGACAACAAACAAACCTTATGGAGGATATTCTCATTCCATGGGGATGAATCCTTTTATATTTTTGAATGGTGTGACTTTGTCACGATCGATATTCGTCCCCAGTAGCACCTTTTCGACGAGGATTCCTAATTACAGTGCTCAATCAATGCCTTTGTCCTCTAATCCTTTTTCTTTTGGTATGTTTAATATGATGTTGCACATGTCATCCATTCCGACATATAAACGTCAATGCTAGTTTTGGGTGAAGGATCATGTCGCCTCCTTTTAATATTTTCTCGTTTAGTGGGGTGCATATCCCTCAATCATTTCCTACATTAGGACCCAATCCTAATTATACTTTTCAAGGATGGAATGGGAAAATGGATGGTGTTTCTACTTCATATATCCTGTACATATATCCGTCATCCACAATTCATGTTCCCACAAATGATTTTCTCATGGAAAGTCCTCCTCTAACCTATGGTATTACATTACGGGGGAATCAATTTTCTAACATGGGAAACCCCCATATGGATTTCCTTCATCATGGGGCAGTGTATATGATCACATGGGTAATATGTATCATATTTCTTTTTCCTCATAAGTGGTCCCATCAGTAATGATTCCTCTGTATCATATTTCTTTTTCCTCACAAGAGGTCCCATCAGTAATGATTCCTTTACAACCTTTCATGAATCATCTAGGAGGGGGATATTATCCTACAAAGTAAGGACATGGTGTCTACCAGAATTCTCCTCAGCCCATAGTCTCTCAAAGTCAGTCTTTCCTAGGAGCATGGTCTCAGACGCCATAACCAAGGCTCCCTTTTTTGGCCCTGGTAATTTTTCCATATCTGTCAAGATTAATGAATGATCTTGTGTGTCATGATCTGGCATGGCCCCAAGTTCCTTCCAAGCTTCCCTCGGACATTAAAAAATTCGAGGGTAAGAGTGGTGAGGATCCAGGCGATAATGTCACTACTTTTCACTTATGGTGCTCATTGAACTCTCTTAATGATGACTTGGTTCGTTTGAGACTATTTCAACGCACCCTTATGGGGGTTGTTGTGAAATGGTACATAAAGTTATGAGGGGGCACATACCAAACTTTCCATGAGTTTTCCTTAGTGTTTCTCAACCACTTTCAACTAGAGGTTCATTACAATGTCAGTACCAATATTTTATCAACTTTTTGTTAGGACAAATCCACCCACATCATGGATCACATTCAAGAATGGAGCAGAAGAAAACAGTTGATTAAAGATAAATTCCTCCATAGTTTATGCTAGAGTGGTTCCTTAAGTCCCTATTTCCATATATTTCAAAGGATGTTTCTACATCTAGGGTGACGACTGATGAAGAGGCCATATTGAAATATCAACAATTAGATATTATATATGCTCAATATGGGATACTCTATGAAATTATTCCTCATGCACGACGATTGAGTAATGATCCAAGACAAAATCTTGGACCCCGTGCTGATGGAATTATAGGATCAACAAATTCCAAGTTTGCAAACCAGGTGACTAATCAGATGAAAAATGTGTCTCTCAACTAGTCTGCAATGGGACAAGCTACAACTTTGTCTCCTCCAGCCGAGTCATCGAAAGTACATTCCCTGCAATCGATGCACCCGAAGGGTAACCAACAACCCAGAGGGAATAATAGGAAAGGTATAAATAATAATCGTAAGGGTGGGAATAATAAAAACAATAACAAGAACAAGGACAATAAGAATAATGAAAATTCTGGTAACAATGTTGGATAGGGAAAGAAGGAAAATCGGAAGGTGAAGTTTCCATGTAAGTTGTGTAAAAAATAACACCTTACACATTTGTTCCCTAAGATAGAGGATGCCTCAAGGATTATAGCGCAACAACATACTGTGTTAACTAATTTGTTTCTGCATAATCAAAATATGGCCTTAGGAACCTCGAACACTGGAAATGCATTGGGTGGAGGTCAAATCCCCCCAACACATGATGGTGTCCATCAATACGTAAATATGGTTTGATATAATATTAGCTTAGCCACTAGGACTCATGATTATGGTCCTTCTCAACCTACTTTGGGTAAAGATCCTCCACCTCCAGAAACACCTTTGTAGATCCATAAGATTGACCATATGCCTTGCATTTTGAAAGGAGTTCTTAAGCACTATGCTCATAATCCCAATGCCACATCCACCCAGAATTACTCGATTGTCAAAGATTTGGTCCAAATGTTATGTGCGATGTTAGATTTAGAGGTACTCCAGACGTGCCCAACACATAGGAATGCCTTGTTATCTGCATTGGGGGATCTCAACTCAAGTGGCTCGAAAGTTATTAGGTTCGATGTCAAAGATGTCTAGTTTCTCTTACCTTACCATATGGATTTTCAAATCCATGTGGAATGTATGAATGTCACTATTAAACATATTTTCATCGATGAAGGTGCTTTGACATCTGTCATGTCTCTATCTTGTTGGAAATCCATTGGATCTCCCCATCTTTCTTATTCTATAACTATGTTAATTGCATTTGATGGGTGTCTGTTTATACCCTATGGTATCCCCCCTGCCCTTTAGGTTCAGTTAGGAAATAAAACTATGGCGGTCAAGGTCGAGGTGGTTGATGCACACCTTGACTACATTCATTTTTTGGGGCATAATTGGACATACATTATGACAACTATCGTTTCGTCGATATTTCATGTTTTATGATTTGCTCATGAAGGGAAGGTTGTGATGATCTACCAATTATATTTATCACAATCCATTTCCTCTGCATCGATGGTACCCTCGGTCCCCATTGTCGAGAATTCTCAGAAGGAAACTAAGAATATTAATGTCGAAATGTATCCTTCCTTGATGGGAAACTTTAATTTCTCATGGCCAATATTGTATATTAATGTCATTTCCAATGAGTCCTCATCGTCATTCATTCATGTCTCATTCTTTGATTCATATTTCGATGACCCATGGACTATGTTGTATGAAGGTCACTCACACATCAGAATGGAAATGCTATTTTTTGCAGTCAAGATTGCATATCAGGCTATCCAGGAAGCCATTATAGACTTGGCTCCTCCCTCTTATAGGATGGAAGAGGTGGATCATGTCCTAGACCCCATATGGTCCATAAAATTATCTAGTTCACATGATTTTCTCAACGGTACTCTTCCTTCAAACGAAGTGATCTTAGAGGCCGGGGCTGGTCCTAAAAGGCCTTGGGAGGACCTTCACCATAGATCTTATTTCCTCCCAGAGTTTGAAAGGATCGAACAAGATACGTTTAGGTATGTTGTGAGCAATATTGTTGGTTACACCATAGTTTCTTTGGATAATCATTGAATATATGCTAAAGAGAACATGGTGAATATCTCTTCTACCATTGGGATCAACATCTCTTGAAACCCTATCAAGGTTGAGAATATTTATATCGGTGTGGATTGATCGCCTGAAGAAATTCTGATTTACACTGATATTTTTAAGGAATTATGAGACATCTTTGCTTGGTCATATGAAGAAATGTCAAGGATAGACCTTAGTATTGTCGAACACCAAATCAAGACTTATCTAAATTCTAATCCAGTTCAACAATGGATTAGAGTTGTGAATCCCAGAAAGGGCCCGCCACTAAGGCAGAGGTGGAGAAGTTGCTTAATTTTGGCTTCATCTACTTGGTTCCCTTGAATGAATGGGTATCCAACCTCATTCTTATGGATAAGAAGCAAGGAACCATATGTGTGTGTATGGATTTCATGGATCTGAATAAATCTTGTCTGAAAAACAATTTTCCTACACCATTTATTGACCAGATTATCGATGAGTGTGCAAGTGAAATATTTTATTTTATGGATGGATTTTCACACTACAATCATATTCAAATTAAACCTAAGGATCAGTATAAGACATCATTCATTTTTTCTTTGGGTAGGCTTGCATAACATAAATTCCTTTTGGCCTTAAAAATGTTGTAGTGAATTTTAAGCAGGCTATGAACTCCACATCCCATTAACTCAAACATATAGTCGAGGCTTATCTATATGACCTCACTGCTCACTCTCACAAGAGGGTTGAGCATCTGGTTCATCTTTAGCTAGTTGTTAAAAGATATCATCATTATTGTATCTGATTAAACCCTCATAAATGTGTCTTCTGCATCAGGTCAGGCTGCCTTTTAGGATTTATAGTTTCCATATAAGGGGTCATGGTGGACCCAATGAAGGTAGAAGCAATACTTCATTTGCCTCCCCCGCAAAGTATTTGCCAGCTGCAGGTTTTAAAGGGGAAAGTTAAATTCATGTGTCACTTTATAGACAACTATGCAAAAATCATGAAGTATTTTATGTGTCTCTTGAAAAAGGATACTATGTTTATATGGGATGAGAAATCCCATGAGTCCTTTGATTCCCTTAAGAAATCCCTAGTGTTGGCACCTCTGTTGAGTTCTCCAGACTATAGTAGAGATTTACTGCTTTATACAGCCACATCCAAAAGGAAGGTTGATATGTTTCTCGCTCAAGAGGATGATGATCTCCATGATAATTTAATATATTATATTAGCCAAAATCTAATTGGTCATGAACTTAAGTACTCTCACGTGGAAAATATAGACTTAGCAGTCATACATGCGGTTCAAATATTGCACCATTAAATATTACTTTGCAATATTGTCGTGGTCATCGATGTCAATACATTTAAATACATCCTAACAAGGCATATCATAGGGGGGAAGTACAATAAATGGATTTTGATTTTGCAAGAGTTTGATCTCAATTTTGTCTCTGCAAAATCTAATAAATCACTAGTCTTTGTGGAATTAATGTCAGAATTCCATAGGTAGGATGAAGATACCATTTTTTATGATTCATTTGTTGATAAGAACATTTTCCTTATATCATATCTAGACCTTTGGTATGGAGACATTCTGATATATCTTCAAACTCTGAAGCTTCCCCAACATATTTCGAGGGACAACCGATGACGTGTATGCCATCAAGCCAAAAACTACCTAATTATCAGTGACACTTTGTATCTTTGATGGGTGGATTCTATTCTATGTCATTGTTTAACTCATGAAGAGGATGAAGTTGTACTCAATGACTATCATAGTGGGGCATGTGGTGGTGACTTATTTGGGATTGCAACAACTCAAAAAATATTGTGAGCTACTTATTTTTGGCCGTCGATTTTTAAAGATTGCATAGAAGAAGTAAAGAAATGTCACCCTTGCCAAGTGTTCACTCATAATATGCCCTCACACCCTACCCCTCTTCACCTATTCATTAACATCGATCCCTTCACCAAGTGGGGGGTGGATTTCATGGATTGCAACCCAAACTCGACTAGGGGGAACCATCACATTATCGAGGTTGTCGACTATTTTACCAAGTGGGATGAGTTCATGCCTACAATTAAATCTGATGGTGAGATTCTAGAACACTTCTTATTCAATCAAATCATATCTCAGGTTGGAATTATGAAGGATATTGTCACTGACCATGGAAGTCACTTTCAAAACAAGATGATGATAGAGTTAAGATCAAAACTGGGATTCAAGCAAGATCATTCGTCATCATATTATCCCCAAGAAAATGGCCAAGTAGAGGCTGTGAATAAATCTCTGAAATCCCTTTTGCAAAAAAATATGAGGCAAAGTAAATCTAATTACTGGCACTTGATGCTATACCCTTCTCTATGGGCATACCAAACCATAGTAAATAATTCCACTGGTTTTTCACCATTCCAATTGGTTCATAGAGTGGATTTGGTTCTCCCCATTGAATGTGAGATTCCTTCTATTAATTTAGCAGTTGAGCTCCTACCTAACATGACTAATCATGAAGAACACCTTGTACACCTGGAGGGTGACTTGGTCCTTTTTTATGACCAAGCTAAAGAACCATTGGGGGAAAGAAAATTCAATCCCTTGTGGCACGGTCCTTATATCGTGATATGTGTCTTAGAAAAAGGATCCTATGAGTTAGAGGATTATGAAGGGGACTTGTTGAAAGATCTCATAAATGGGATCTATCTCAAAAATTATTATGCTTTATCCATCCAGCTCATGCATGAGCTTTGTATATTATTGTGTTGTAGTGTATATATTTTTGTTTTTGTTTTTTTTGTGTCACCGATCTTCTTATTGAGTTCACCCTTGGTTGGAAGATGTCAATGGAATCATTGGTGTTCTTAGGATTCACATAAAACTTGTATTTTCTATTTTTGAAAACATATGGACTAATTATGTAGTGTAAGATCTAGTTTGAAGCAGATTTTTTTCAGGTTATGACGCATTTCAACGTTCCTTAGTCCGTTTGCGCTTCTGTTAGGTATATATCGTCATTGGAATATAGGATAGGTTGTTTCCTCGCTTTACATTTTTTCATCATCCTATGACAATGATTCATATACCCTAGGTATGAACCCATTTTTTAGTGACAAAGAAGCTCCTCGTTGTTACTAGAAGTGTCGTTATTAAGTTGTAGAGACTTACCAAACATGGGTGCCCTAGTTAGAACCCTTTTTCCATTTGGTTCCCATGAAGAATTTACTCCATAGGTATGGAATTCCTTTATATCCCATTATGAAATTGCGTTGAAACATTATATTTCTCCTCAATCTACTATTCCGACTATTAACCATGATACTCCCACAAATGTCAAGTTGTAATTGCATTTCATTATCCTGATTGCATTGTTGAGCCTAATGTCAACTCCCTCTTCCTCATTATAATCACATTGCCCCATCATTTCTCAACACTCACCAATCAATTCCTTTCATATATCCTTTGCAACTTGACAACCCTTACCTCAAGAGGAAACATCCCCCCGAGTGTCCATATCCTGCACGTATTCACATACATAGGGCATACATATGTTCCATTGTATGGAACTAGTGCTTGTTCACGACACTTGTTTCCTCTCTTGTATCATAGAATTATTTTACCTATTTTTCAGTATTTAATAACATGAAAAAGTGTTACACATGATTTTGGTCACTCTGGTGATGTTTCAACAATGATGTATTCAGGTTCCCAACAAGGACTTTTTGCCTGAGAAAAATGATTGTTGTCTTCTTCCAAAAACATAATTTTAAGATGACTTCGAAGGCTACCTATGGTCTAGGGTGCAAGAATCCCTCATTCTCGTAGGCCACCCACACTTAGGGTGCGAACTTCTCGCAGTCTGCTCCATATATAGGGTGCGAACCTATTTTTAATCTTGGAAAGGAGAAGAGGTCTCGAGGGTTCTAGAAGGGAATCTTCTAGAAAATGAGTTGGCATTCGCATGGTTGTCATTCTACTGACTTCTCAGATTTGATGGGATCATCCTCGTCCATGTAACCATCTCTCCTTCTCCTATATATTGAAAGGTTTCTAATGGAAAAGGTTAAGCAATATTGAATGAAGAATTGGTGAAAGAATTGTGTGAAGAACCCTGCTTGGACAGAAGCTTGAAGGCTCTATTTGGTCTATCAAGAGGAATTGGATCCTCTTCATGCAAGTATAGAGAAATTGTGTGTGTTGGAACCAAGTGTCACTGAAAGGAATCTTGCAACATCAAGGTGATAAGGTTGTATCTTCTACTTTCAATTAATATGATACAACGACATGTCCCTTTCCCATAAAGTCACTCTTACTTTATTGTGTAATTCCTTGGTCATATGCATAAGTTGACATTGAATATGCTTTGGTATCTTCACTTTGGTTGGTTTGTGTTGTCTTGAACTTAAATTCATGAGAGCACCGGAGTGAAACGGGAACAACATATACCTAAGGAAACGATATAAAGGTATGTCACTTATTCCTTCCTACTAGTAGATTCAATGATTACAAATTAGAGAAAGAGTCGTGTCTTGTCCTATTTTTTTCTAGATCCAGGTGGATCTAGGGAGATTTGTTAGTGTCCACACCTACCGATTTGTACGATAACAAAATTGGCGACTCCACTGGGGATGCGACCCATTTTTGGTGGTTTTTCCTTGGCCATTTGTTCTTAACTTACCATTTTTCATTTCCATCAATCTTCGAGTCTTAAAGAGACCCTGATAGATTCTCTAGGTCCAAAAGTTCCTTAAAATTTTTTGTCTTTTTTCCAAATTTTTCTTAGTTTCAGGCCTTCTCGTATTGCACCCTTATGTAGCCTGCGAGAGCCACTGGAGTTCACACCCTGCTGTTTAGTCCAGTGCGAACTTCTCACACTCTACTTGTGTCCTGCGAGAATCCTTGATTCTTGCACTGTACACCACTGCCAGCCTGCAAACCCATTTACAATTTTTTTGTATTAAGGTTTTTTGTATCCTCAGATGCCCATCTCTGTATGTGTTTCTGAAAAGAACTTCTCTGGCCAGTGATTGATTGTTTCTTGACTTTGAATTTCGTGAATGATTAGTCTTCGGAAATCAAAAGCTCTTCTTGTTCATTTTTTCTCAACTGTTACCTCTTGACCTTTTCTTAACAAGGATATAATCTCTGGTTTTGAAATCCGAGTGCTTGTTTGGTTGGGAGCTGGTGATCGGTTTAAAAGTTGGGATTGATTGTCTTTTTCAATTGCTCATTACTTGGAAAGTTGTTGCCCACATGCATTTGAAGAGACTAGTCTTGTCTATTTATTATTTTTGTCTTCATTGAAAGATTGGTTTGGGTTTTTTGTTGTATATTTCTTTTTCATCGGTTGCTAGTTTTTCTTAGTTCCACCACTGTTGTTTTGTTTATAGTGAAAATTAAAAAACATTTTTTCTTTTTAAGCAACTTTTTATTCGAAAATATTGGCATTCAATTGTTGAAATAGAACGAATGGAGGATTGACATTGTTCATGATTGATTGATTTTTCATTTCAAAGAAGATCATATATCGTAGTTCAAGTTGTTCCAGAAAACTCCTCTGTCCCTCCTGTAAATAGGATTCATCGAACAAAAAAGTTGTATCATTCATTCCTATCTACGCATTGTTGGGTCAGAGTCGCACACAACATCGGTTTCATTTCCATCTCCTTTGAGTAACAACAACCTTTAATAATATTGCGCAATTTTTAAAATTTAACTAGTAACTCTTTTCTAAGACTCTTTTACACCAACATTAGCTATGCTAGAGATTTGGAATAGGCAGTGAGATACACTCTCCAAAGCACAAAACACACAATAGCATCTTGTGGTAAAGAGTGTCAAATTCCATTTGCAACATTTTGTCCTGGGAAGCCCTTCTCACACAAGGGTCAAACCTGAGGTCGCATTGAGATTGACAGAGTTACTCACCCTACTTTTTTGATATTGGTGTAGAGATTGCACGTATTATGGGGGTCACTTGAAGGTATACCCACAATGATGAGTGAAAGCCTCTCAAGATGATTTCGGGCTAGATACCCTTCCCTTGCATGTGGATCGGACTGTGGACTATTCCCCTAGGCTTTATTGTTGTTGGTGGTAACCTTAGTGGCCTATCTTCTTAGGGTCTTACACAAGGTGACTGTGAAGGGGAAAGTATTCATGGTACCTGGAATCGATGTTGGCCAAACTCACTCGAGATCCTTGGAGGGTATACCCATGATTATGTGTGGGATCTTGCACCAGGGTGTAATTCCGTTAATCAGGTCATCAACATAACTTTTCCACCCTAGCCCAACCCCTTCTTGTCTCGTCGTTGCGACGTTGGATTTCATCACCAACCAGTGACTTCAGAATTAGAAGGTCTTGTTTGCTTGGTTTTGTTTCCTAGATTTTTACTAGCGTGTGTTGTTTGTTTACCCAAGTTTACCATAGAATTTCCCCTGTAAGTTTTTAACTTGATCACAATTGACCCTCCACGCCGGTCATGTAGAATACAAGGCTTAACCCCAGAAAATATGGAAGGTTCTCAACCCTTTCCTACCAACTCACTGGAGGGCTCTCCTCAACAGAGTGAAGTCCAAGATGTTGCCACTCCACAAGTGGAAAGAACTAACTCTCTAGAACAGTTCTGAATTACCATATCTCGAGAGGACTTTTGACTTCATGCCAACTTCAAGAGATGCATTGTGCGAGTGAATTCTTCCGGAGACTTAGTCGTTCAGTCTTCTAGATCACCGACTGGAACTTTCCTAGGACTTGAGGGTCAAGATCCTTTTTGGACTACTGGTGTTTTTAGACGGGATATCTTTGGCTCAGGAGCAGGCATTGATATCACTGTCTCACCTGAGCTACCCAAAACATCTGATCTAGACATAGTACCTTTTACTACTTCTTATTATTTTCCTGGTACAAAATCTCCACGAGCTGACCACATCTTGACTCTCCCTTTACAAATGGTCCATTACATAGATACTACGAGTCCTCACACCAGGATTACCATGGCTAGCCAAGTCCCCATTGGCACACCTCTTTCGCCCAAAGTCACCCTGAAACTTCCACCTGGATACCATACGTTGAATGCCTCTATTCGTGCTCCTACACAAATCTCATCCAAGACTCCTGGCAATTCCACTCCTTCTGGGCACCATCATCCTGGTTTCATTCTGACACTTCCTCCACCCCCTTTCAGAGGACCTCTTCCATCCTCTATTAGAGGCACTGATCCTAGTGGCACCATTCCGTCGTTCACACCAAATTACCAGATTCCTGTTGGTGGACAATTTTACCAAGGAGTCCCAACTCAACCCCCCCTTACAGGACAAATCCCAATTGGGACACAACCCCCGATTGGAGGGAAACCCCCACTGACCCCACCCTATGGGAAAAAAATACCTCCATCCTTGGCCCAGTATTGGAATCATCTTATACAACATAAACCTCACCCGACTGGGGGGCAACAACCTCAGGCTAGCTCCATTATACCCAGTAGTATAGGCCGACCCTATCCAGGTACATATAATCCTATTTGGGGCTCAAAGTCTCAACCCCACACCCCCGTTCAAGGGTACAACCATATGGGTTACTTTCCTCCACACCAACAACCGAATCTTCCTGGATCCTCACATTATATGCAGACTGCTTATGGTCCCACTGGTTTTCCGATGGGACTCCCTCCCCAAAGTCACCAATACTCGCATGTGAATAGACAGTTACCTTTCTTATCCACCCTAGAACTCACAAATCTGTCAAGGATTTTAAATGATTTGATCCATCACTCTCCCCAATGGCCCGCCATACTGGCCAAACTACCATCTGACATCCCTAAATTCGATAGAAAACTGAGAGAGGACCCGAACAATCATGTAATGACTTTTCACCTTTGGTGCTCATCCAACTCCTTGATGGATGACTCGATTTGTTTACGCCTTTTTCAGTGAACCCTCACGGGTTCTGCTCCGAAGTGGTATATATAATTACCACTAGGTTTCTTCACCGACTTCAACACCCTCACTATGGTTGTCCTCACCCACTACTAGTTATCGATCCACTATGAAACAAGGATCGATATTTTGAGTTCTTTCAAACAAACCAAATCCACTCATAAATCCGATCACATTCATGAGTGGCAATGGAGACGACGTCTCATCAAACTCGAACTTCCTGATCAGTTGCTGGTAGAGTGGTTCACGCAATCATTCATGAGTGACATCGGTCGTGACATCGCCATGGGTGGATTTATCATGGAAGAATAGGCCATTAGTCATGCTCAATACCTTGACCTCGTTTACTCACAAACATGCACTCTTTACAACTTACTCCCTGATGCACCTCATCCTTATACTTCTGCCACTTCAACTACTCATGTTGCTTCTCATGTAGCCGATGGTGTGATTGGCACTTTCCATGCCCAATCGAATTCTGTCATTGGTCCAACCCTCTCCCACGACTCCACCTACCAATGGTCCTCTTCATCTCGAATGACCAAGCCTTGACATAGCTCTTTTCCCTCCTCCAAAGGGCATCATTTGAAAATCGATTTTCAATCCTCATGCCCATGCTACCCAGAACTACAGTATTGTTAAAGATCTGGCCCAAGCACCATCCATGATGTCAGCCCTCAAAGTCCTTAAAAGTTGTCCTATACAATGAAACGCAATGTTGAAAGATATCGGTGGAATCAACCCTACGGATACAAATTTAATAATTTTTGACTTGGAAGATCACATTCCAAGGTTACCCCCTCAACTCGCATTCCAAATACAAGTTATTGTCTTCGACAAAAACATTTGTAGAACAGTTATCGACGAGGGTGCCTCGACGTGTGTCATGTTTATTACCTACTGGAAAGCCATCGACTCTCCTCCTTTGACTGAATCCCTCAACACGATCAAAGCCTTTAATGGATCTGGTTTCAAGCCTTACGGTGTTCTCCCTTCGTTGTTGATTACGTTAGAAGGAAAAATGGTCCAATTTGAAGTGGAGGTATTTGACGCTCCTCTCGATTACAACCTTCTACTTGGCCGTAGCTGGATCGATTCCATGCATGGCGTTGTGCCAACTCTTTTCCATGTCATGCATTTCCCACATCAAGGAAAGGTAATTACCATCGACCAATTAGCCTTCTTTAACTCGGATGCACGTACCGACAACATACCGTTCATTGCCAAACCCCCCCTGGATATGAGAACGTCAGTGTGGATCTTCTTAAAGACTCCTCGTTAATGGGTACCTTCCCCATCCCACCACCTGATGTTCCACATCCATTTTTCACCTCAATCAACATGATAGCCACCTCTATTCACGGAACCCCTGCGTCTCACGACCCATGGATGGTACCCAACAATGACGATCATCTTCGTTACAGCGACGCAATGCCTTTGAGTCCGGTCGAATCTGCCTATCAGGACATTCAATTAGCAACCCCTTCTACCCCCTCTCTTGGTGATTTATCTCCAGATACTTTCCACGTCATTTTTCCCACGGATGAGATGATTATGTGTGTTATGGAAGACACCCCCTGGGAGGATGGACATCATCGTTCCATCCTTGTCTTTACACACCATTGGGAGCTACCAATGGATCTCAACCCCATTTAATGTTGTCGTCATTTCTACCATTCCCGAGTCTACACATGATGTGTTTTCCAAAGGGAACTTAATTAATATCTCACCCACCATTCCCCTCGACATATCCATAAAACCTGGAATTGTCGAAAATGTGCATATTGAAGCTTCGTGTTCCTCTAATGAAATTGTCACCTACAAGTTGCTTTTCAAAAAATTTCATGACGTCTTCGCTTGGAGCTATGAAGAAATGTTGGGTATTGACCCCGACATTGTGATACTTGAGATTAATACATACCCAGACACTAAACCCGTCCGACAACTCCTTCATCCGGTCCACCCACGTAAAGTAGTCACTATCAATCTTGAAGTCGAGAAACTTCTCAAAGCCGGATTTATTAACCGGTGGCTCTCACTGACTGGGTTTCCAATCTTGTCTCGATCGATAAGAAACAAGGCACAATCCACGTGTGCATTGATTATAGGGATATTAACAAAGCATGTCCTAAAGACAAATTTCCTACCCCCTTCGTCGACGAGATCATCGATGATTGTGCCGGTAGTGAAATCTTCTCTCTAATGGATGGTTTCTTCGGATATAATCAAATCAATATCGTTCTCGCGGACCAACACAAAACCGCTTTTATTTTTCCTTGGGGCACTTTTTCCTATTGGAAACTTCCTTTCAGTTAAAAAAACACTGGTGCAACTTTTCAGCGCGCTATGTCTTATGCCTTCCATGATATCAAACACATCGTTCAGCCATATCTCGATGACTTACCCGCTCATTCCATGTGTCGTGTAGATCATCCCATACACCTCTGAGCCATTTTCCTTTGCTGTCGGTTTTACCATATATGCTTGAATCCCCACAAATGTGTTTTCTGCGTCGAATCCATCCGACTTCTTGGATTTATTGTTTCATGTCAAGGGATCAGGGTAGATCCTTTAAAGGTTGAGGTGATTCTCAATCTCCCTCCTCCTTCTTTTCTTCGCCAGTTACAAAGTTTGCAACGGAAGGCAAACTTTCTTCGTCGTTTCATCTCGAACTATGCCGAGCTAAGTCTTGGATTTATGCGACTGCTCAAGAAAGGGTCTAAGTTTGTATGGGATACCACCACCAATAAAGGTTTTGAGGCTTTGAAACTATCTCTGACATGTACCCCACTTCTCTTCCCACCTGATTACAGTCGTGATTATTTCCTCTACCTCGCAGCCTCAGACTACACCATCACTATGGTTCTCGTCCAAGAGGATGATTCTCATGATAAACATGTCATCTATTACTTGAGTCAGACTCATACGCCTACTGAAACCAAGTATTTACATGTTGAAAAACTAGCCTTGGCAGCCGTCCAAGTGGTTCAAAGTTTCTAGCACTACATCCTCTCTCACAAGACTACGGTAATTTCTAACTGCAACCCTATGCAACACATCCTCACACATCAACTGCTAGGGGGAAAATACTCCAAATGGATCGTGATACTCCAGGAGTTCGACTTAGAATTTGAACATTCTAAGTCCAAGAAATCCTTAGTGTTTTCCAAGTTGATATGCGACTTTCCCTACTCTAAGACGGAAAATGTAGCAGCCGATTCATTACCTGATGAATCCCTTTTCTTGATTAGTTCCGATGATCTTTGGTATGGAGATATCATCATATATTTCCAAACCTAGACTTTCCAACCCAATTTGTCTAGCACTGACTGTCGTTGAATATGCTACCAATCCCATCAGTATATTATCTTCGGTGATACTCTTTATCGTCATGGGATTGACTCTGTTTTTTGACACTGCCTCACATTTGACGAAGCCGAGAAAGCCCTATATGACTTCCATTCTAGAGCTTGTGGTGGTCATATGTCTGGGTATGCTATTGCCCAGAAGATCTTGTGAGAAAGATATTTTTGGCCATCCTTATTTAACGATTGTATAATTGCCATCCAAAAATGCCATGCTTGCCAGACCTACAACCATAAAATACGGTCACATCTTGCTCCTCTTCACCCTGTGGTCTCTGTTGGTCCTTTTGTGAAATGGGGTATTGATTTTATGACATGGATACCTTATTGTAGCTGTAGATTATTTTACGAAATGGGCCTAGGCAATGCCAACATTTTACAACACCGGAAAGAACGCAGCATTATTCATATTCAATCACATAATATCTCATTTTGGTGTTCCTCAGGCTATCGTCACTGATCACGGTAGCCACTTTAGAAACTTCATGATGTCTGAACTCACCGAAAATTTGAGTCTTCGCCATGAAAACTCAACACCCTATTACCCACAAGCCAACAGCCAAGTCGAAGAAATAAATAAGGTCCTCATTACCATGCTTCAAGGAATGATAGGGATTCACAAAATGAGTTGGCACACGATGTTTTTTTCATCATTGTGGGATTACCGGACATCCGTTAAGTTTGCTACTAGGTTTAAACCATTCCAGTTAGTCTATGGTCTAGAAGCCATTATGTCGATTGAATGTGAGATACCCTCCCTAAAACTAGCCGTCAAACTCCTCCCAAACACTTCTGTCGAAGAAGAACGTCTGTTGTATCTCATGTGATTAGAAAAAAATCGTCGCGATGCCACCCTAGTCATAGAAGCCTAGAAGAAACGTGTCAAAGCCCAATATGAAAAACATGTCAAGCCTCGCGTTTTCTCTGAAGGTGATTTGGTTCTTCTTTATGAACAAGATCGAGATATGCTAGGAGCAGGAAAGTTAGAAGCTATGTGGTGAGGTTCTTATATCGTTAAATGAGTTTTGGAGAAAGAATCTTACGAGTTAGTGGACTACGACGGTATCCCTTTGAGTGAACCCAGAAATGGGCTGTACTTAAAGAAGTACTATGCCTAAGATCACATGTGCATGAGTACATGTATTTTATTGTATCATACTTCTTGTGTGTTATTGTAGTATGCTTTTTCGTTATCTAGTCTCTACCCTCTATCGCTTATGTTACGTTGTGTTCAGTTTCTAGATGTTGGAGTCTTCACTACCCCACATTGGCTTTGCTGATGGTGCTAGTTGTAGCACTCAGAACCTTGTTTCTACTGCTTGGGAAATTTACGCCCCTACAAACGAACTTATCACTCTACAAGGTGTGTGTCTCAGTCGTGTGACCAACAATATTGCAGAGTATAGCACCATCATTGAATTGTTGATTGATGATATTTCACTCGGTATCCGCCACTTGGTTGTACGACTCGATTCATAGCTAGTAGTACTACAACTAAGTAATGTCTATGCTATTCAAAGTCCTACTTTATTACGGGTATATTTACAAATTTTCCTCTTGGAACGTTATTTTGATTATATTGAGTATCAACACATTCCTAGATGTCTAAATACATTGATTGATACATTAGCTAACTATGTATTAGACAAACATTTGGGCCATTTATAAACCAATCACATCACATGTATCACACAACACAAGATAAGCTGGTAGAAATCGTATATATGTATATAATGATCAAAAGTTTACAAAACTTTTCTGTCCAAGGACCAAAATCTCAAAATGTGAAGCTCATAGCTTCTACAAAATAGCATCATGGGTGACGCTCACGATAACACATGACTGCCCGTGCCACCCTACGAAGCAGTCAACTAATAGACTCTGACACACCTACAGTATGGTGCTGATAACATCTAGGGATCTCCCCAATAGCCATATATGGGATGTCAGTAGTCAACCCCTCCAAGTTCTACTCCATTGCCTCGTAGTCTTCGACGTCCCATCGCGCCACTGGAGTCGCTTCTCCTTGCCACTGAATAGGAGACGTTCCTGGAGGTCGATATGGCCCCACATTTGTTTCATCAAAAAGAGATTTGTTTTTTATTAGTTTTTGGACAAACATAAAAACATTTTATATGATAAAAATTACAAAAAAATTTAAAAGAACAAAATGTGTACTTCTTACCTAAATCACCCCACTGAGCATCCTCAGGTAGGGCCAAATCTAGATCCCCTCAGAAGTCCAAACCAACATATGTGTAGTCATCAATCATCAGCATCTATGGCCACAACCAGTCGAAAAATGAATCATTGTACTTGATGATGGGCCCAGCTACGTGTCGGGCCATGAGGTTACACCACCTCAGCATCCTCGGATCTTGTGGGCCCGATAAACCCCAATCCACCTGTAATCTCAACAATGGGACCCTCTCGAGGAAGAATTACACCAAAAGTGATTTGTACCCAAACTGCTTCATGTCGCCCCTCCTGCACTTTGTCAATTGCCTCTTCATACTGCGGAGAACTGCATCCGACCAGTTGAAGACTCATGGCTCTGTGCACTCTATGGCATATTGGAAGTAACTCTGGAGATCCATGTGTGGAGCTGCGCTCCCGACCATGTGGGCTATAGTGAACAAGATGGTTTGCAAATTCAAGTTTTGGACCCCCCAAATAGAAACTTTACCCTTGCCTCTTTCTTCCTCAGGTACACAATACTGGCGATAATACTCACTCATAGGGAGTCTGCCACCTCAACCGTCGGTCAAACTAGCATGGTATCCATGCCATGATAATCCTCTTAGAAAATATATATCCTTGATATATAAGGTCAGCATGTGGACTCCCATGTGAAACAATTGTTGGTCCACGTCCCACATATGTACCAGGTATTCCAACAATCTGAGTTGGGCCCTCATCCATGGAATTCTGAAGAATTTCAAGAGCCCACAGTCTCAGAGGGCAGCAACGGTACCCGAGTCATTCCTGACAATGGAATCCTCCTCCTCATGTTCTCTTTCTCGCCACTCCAGCATTGTGATGGTCAAATTCCTGCACAAGAACCATAAGAGAAGGGTCAACAACTTATTTCAAACCTTGGCATAATTTTTATTGAGCAAAAATCAAATTGACATTTCATTTTTTCCCCCCCGCAAGTGCCCCTTTATCACAGTGTGAGATTATCGTAGGTGCCCTTAAGTCTGCCTACGAGAATCCTATATTCTCACAGGTCCCATGTGGCCAGCTTGCGAGAACACTTGGGTACAAGTTATGGCCCTAAAATGAACCCAAAACCTTGAAATTTGCCAATGAAAACTAAAAATAAACCATGGAAAAGGTAGAAGATCAAGAGATTACCTTGTTGGCGGAGATGGTTCGTCAAATGGTCGCTTGTGCCTCCCACAATCGAGGAATGAATTTTGGGGGAAAATGAGGAGTATTGGGAAATTGTTTTGGCAAAATCACAATGAAAATGGTAAAAGCCCTTTTTACCCATATTTATTCACTTTTTACCATTTTTTGTTGATTTTTATATTGTTTTGTCTATGAAACCTAGTGCCTAATAGTCCTATGAGTGTGAATTTTTGCAGATATAGCAACTTTGAAGTCCACGCCAAGGAGTACGGATGTTTTTTCTTTTTGTTGCATGTAAAACTGCTTTTTAGGGTTTTTAGAAAAACCTCGAGCTCAGTCTTTGTTCGTTCTCGCGCTCGAAAATACATGAGAATGTAACCGAGTATAATTTTCTCATCTTTTCATACTTGTCATGGTCACACGAAAATGACAAATGCAAAGGAGTATCCTTTAAGCTCTTTTCACACTCCATAAAAATGAAAAGATGGCCAAACGACCTTGTTCCGTTCATGCTCGTAAAAGTATCTAAACAAAACGTTTGATGGGTGATAGTCTATCACTTTTTCAGTCCTCTCGAACAATTTTATGAAAAATGAACTGAGAGAGTTCTCTTTAAGTATTTTTCAGACTCTCAAAACATGAAAAACCCCTGAGTTTTCTATCTTTGGACTCGTTAAACAAACATCGAAAGACACGTAATGGGACCAAGCCACTCCTTCCTAGGGTTCGTTAAACATACTCCGAGGGACTCATCTGAAGGATGAGCTTACATCAACAAGCATATGTTATCCTCCTCAATCTTGTGTAAAAATAAAGAGGTACTTGCCAGAAATGGTGGGGGAAATTTTGGGAAAGGGATGTGTTTTCATATTCATATTGATGGCAGTAAGCATCGCTCTTGAACATGACACCCCCTATTCATCATTTGGAGCCGGTTTGGTAAATCCATTTGTCTCTCATTCAACTTGATACAAGGTCATATCCTAGGTTGTCTTTGAGTCAGTACTGCCAAGTCCTCGGTCATGTCATTCATATGTTCAAGAGAAGTTCATCCAAGCCCTCTATCGAGTCGTCCATCTGCAGTTGTCCATTCTTACCATGTCGGCCTTCCTTGTGTCCGTTTCAAGCTATATTCATACTCTGTTTCACCTTCAAAATCTATTATTTATTTCATGTCATTGATGGGGGATACATGAAGGCCCTCCTGTGATGAGTCTTGTTCCGTTGACTCCAACTCATTATCCGGAAACAAGACTTAGAAATTATCTGGTACCTTGGAATTTGCATGCCTCAATGGCAGGTTTCCTCACTTTTGACAGTGGGTTTTCATTATTGGCTCCTGATTGGGAGGTTCTGTCGAGTGTTCGACCTTAGCTCATTTATTCACATTCATCGAAATGTACTAGTGTACCTTGAGATTCATTGACATTAATGGTGATTTCCCTCGCACTTGTTAACATTTTCATCAATGACTAGTAATCAAGTGGTTTCTACCATGTTCAACTTTAGCACATATAATCGCATGGCTAGATTCGTACTTTCAGGTGATGGGATTGAAGACCCTAGGTCTCATCTTTTTTATTCAGGCTGCGATGGAGTATGTATGATTTGCATCGGCACATATATCCACTTTGTATGTCATGTGGCTATGTCGTCTTAATTTAAGTCTTCTCGCATAGATCCACAGTGTATTCCTGGTGGCCATGCAGTATTTTGACGGTATGGATCCATGGTGTATGATTGGTGGCCATGACCTACATTCATGATGTCATCCATCTGTGATCTGAGTATGGGAATGCCTACCTCATAACTGGTATTATATTCTATAGATGCTTGGTTGTTTGCAAGTTTCCGATTAGGTGTGCTCCTAGTTTCTGACACACACATGCAGTTTACAAAGTATTTTGGTTGTCACAGATTCTGGCCTCATACTTTCGGGGGCATTCTGTTACACGTGATTTTGGTCACTCTGGTGATTTTTCAACAATGATGTATTCAGGCTCCCAACAAGGACTTTTTGCTTGAGAAAAATGACTGTTGTCTTCTTCCAAAAACATATTTTTAAGATGAGTTTGCAGGCTACCTATGGTCTAGGGTGCGAGAATCCCTCATTCTCGTAGGCCACCCACACTTAGGGTACAAACTTCTTGGAGTCTGCTCCATATATAGGGTGTGACCCTGTTTTTAATATTGGAAAGGAGAAGAGGTCTCGAGGGTTCTATAATGGAATCTTCTAGAAAATTAGTTAGCATTCGCATGGTTGTCATTCTACTGACTTCTTAGATTTGATGGGATCATCCTCATCCATGTAACCATCTCTCCTTCTCCTATATATTGAAAGGTTTCTCATGGAAAAGGTTAAGCAAGATTGAATGAAGAATTGGTGAAAGACTTGTGTGAAGAACCCTGCTTGGACAGAAACTTGAAGGCTCTATTTGGTCTATCAAGAGGAATTGGATCCTCTTCATGCAAGTACATAGAAATTGTGTGTGTTGGAACCAAGGGTAACTGAAAGGAATCTTGCAACATCAAGCTGATCAGGTTGTATCTTCTACTTTCAATTAATATGATACAGCAGCATGTCCCTTTCCCATAAAGTCACTCTTACTTTATTGTGTAATTCCTTGATCATATGCATAAGTTGACATTGAATATGCTTTGCTATATTCACTTTGGTTGGTTTGTTTTGTCTTGGACTTAACTTCATGAGAGCACTGGAGAAAAGAGGGAACAACAGAGATCTAAGGAAGCGATATAAAGGTATGTCACTTATTCCTTCCTACTAGTAGATTCAATGATTACAACTTAGGGAAAGAGTCATGTCCTGTCCTGTTTTGTTCTAGAGATAGGTGGATCTAGGGAGATCTTTTAGTGTCCGCACCTACCGATTTGTCTAATAACAAAAAGACAGAAAAAAAAATCGAAAAAAAAAACAGAAGGGAAGGAAAATAGTATTATCTTCTATCAGCGACAGTTGGGTTTCCTTTGAATAGAGCACAAATGTTTGAGTCCATTCATCAATGGTTTTATTTTATTATGGCCATAGGAATCTGAACTTGTTACTGAGAGATTACTCCTCCGACTGGTTATTCTACAAGTCCCTATGGAGATTTTTTTGATGCCTCTTGTGTCACAAAATTTTGTCAATGTTCATTCTTGAGTCTATGTTGCATGGGTTATCCATCTATCTGATCCTCTTGGTCAAAGGAAGTCTAAACCTATGTCAGAAATTCCTCAAAATTATTGAATTTGCAAGTCAGTGATCCATTTATAAGTGCATCTCAAAACCACGTGAAGTTGTTTTCCTACCTTGCACCCTCGACCTACTTTCATCATTGGTAGGTGACCTTGAACCCAACATATGACATATCTTCATTGGTCATTGACTAGGTGGTTTCCCTAGTGTTTGAAGAAAAGAAATCTATTCACAGATTGGGATTCATGCAATGTCTTGGATTCCATTATAACCTATTGGTGGTTTCCTTTCCTATGTAAGTAGTTTTCATTAATGACCTTTATTCAGAGGGTCTCTTTTGTGTAGAACTTGCATCTAGTGCATGTGATAGATACACATGGTCATTAGTTCATGCATATCATGTTCATCTAAGTTCTTCCTAATCATCAAGTGTTTCCTTGTAACTCATGTTGGATGATGAGGGATACCTTAATTCCCTTCTTTCAACAGATCTCATTCCATTGACTTCATCTCATCTATTATGGATTCGAGATCTAGAGTCATAAGAGTACCTAGAGGCTTGCAGTCATTAGTGGCAGTTTCTCTCGTCATCGATAGCTGGGAATATATTAATGTCTCTTGCTCGATGGATTCTTCAAGTGTTCAACCTAACACCTTTATTCACACTTGTTGAATGTAATCGGTGACTTGACACCTACTTTCATCATCGATGGGTTGTCTCACATTTTTTAATGGTATACCTCAATGATCAGTAATCAAACGAAGCCTCATTTTTTTCAACTTCAACTACTTTATTCAAAGGATGCATACTTGCACCATCGATGGTTAGTGTAGAAGACCTCAAACTCAAAGTAAAAACACCTCATAGCTACTTCTATATTTCATTTCACCATTCCTATATGACTTTAGTTATCATGGAATATCACATTGCACTTCATTGTATGTAGATATCATCAATTGATTTTGAGACTGGATTCCATTGTGGTTTTTTTGTGGCTATGACCACCTATGGGATATGTCTTCCTTGTATTTCCCCTTCATGGCCATGAACAATTATCTTCTATCTTTGCACATGGATCTGTAGTGTACTTCAAATTGGTAGCCATGTGTACAAAGTCAATATGTATTGTAATATTCTGATGGGTGACTAGTTCCTTCGTTTGGTTCCTCACTAATCCACTTGATGTAGGAGCATCTCCATCAACATTCAATGAGGCCAGGTAGAAGAAAACTTAGCATCCAATGCACGCATTTAGAAGTGTTTTGGATTTCAAGGAGAGCACGTCACTTTAATGTTTTGAAAATATTTTAATTAAAATCCCCATAAAGTTTTTTAAGCTTGAGCCATTGTATGAGCTCCAGGAGATGTAATTGCTTTTAATACATGTAGAATTTTATAGATCTTGAGCATCGACTCATATACAAATTGTAATATATCATTTATTGTAATAATATTTAGTGGTAGGATGATTAAATGTGATATGAAAGAACTAATATAGTGTGGAGGGAAGGCTTGAGAAGCCCCTCACATATAAACATATGTAATATATGCCCAAATAAGGTTGTTGAAGAATATTGTAATTGTTGTTGAAGTTATTGTCATTGCAACTGGAAGTTTTTGTGATTGTTTCTAAGAAAGAGAAGTTGAAGAGTTGTTGAACTCTTTGTAAATGTTTCGTTGAAGGAATATAATAGAGGAGATTTGTTTCACATGTCTGAGCTTGCTTATCTCTAAGTTATTTGGGTAATGTAATGTTACCTGTTTTTCTATGTTTATATGCCTGTGAGTGTATTTCATAGTTGAATGAGTGAACCTTTGATGTTATACAAGTTTCAATTGTTTCTCTTATGAAATCATAGTGCAAGGAGTGCACAGTGGCCATGCAAGGAGTGCGAAGGCAGATTCGTTTTCAGACTCAATAATGTTACAAGGAAAATCACTCTATGGCATGGGGTAAACCACAATAGACTGAATGACTACATAAATCAACTCTAGTCTCAAGTATTCTATATAAAAAAATATTCTAACAAGACATGATAAAGAACCTACCTCATTCGGATGTTCAAAGAGGACCATTGTTGAGCACTCGACTCAAAGCTATACACATGAAACTTGTCCTCAAAAACCAAGATACGCAAGCATATGGCGATAATGTATAAGGTTAGAAAAAATAATATCATAATACATCAATATTCAAAACAAATATTCCCATGGAATAAGAATTCAAATATTTGAAAGACATTAATTGGATGAGAAAAGAACATTTATATTAAAATATAAACAACAAAAGTGTATGAATTACAAACTTCTATGTCAGCACATCTTGGAACCGAGAAACTAATTCCCTTCCAACTGGGCCTCCACCAATTCAATCCTCCACCAAAGGCAATCTCACATAAGAGAGACAATGAGGGTCTCCATCAAAGAGGGAAGAGCTTGGGGGTTGAACAATATGTTCAGACTTAAAAGGACAAAAGGATGCAGACTCAATATGGAGTGAATAATTTCTCTAGAGTAACTTTTCTCTCAAAGTTGAATTCTTTCTCCTATTTTCAACAGCTTGGATATGGCCCATTTATAGCCTCCAAATTGAATTAAAGGGTTGATTCGGAACGTTTCCAGTATATCGAAGGTCAAGGATCATGGATCTCATGACATGACATGGAAACTCGACATAATTTTTTAATTTTGGGCACAAAACCTGATGTACACAGGTTGTAATGGTGCAACCTGCATATACACATGTTTTATAGTTGTTAGGGAATGTATATGTGGAAAATTTTGATTTTTAGATCTGGGAATTGCAAAAACGGCAGTTCAATTCTGCATAGGGAAATGGAAAAGGCCTTCTAAGCAAGTTGCATGGGGTGAGACAAATATTTCTATAATAGATGCCCCTTAATGTGTGAGGTCATAGGAGTATATGCGATGGACGAAATACATTATAATTCCTAGAAGTGGAGTAATTGAGACCCAGCTGAACAAACTAGTTTCTCATAATAATATTACAATCCATAATGACTTTGTGCACATGTCTTCCAATTTGAATTACACTGCAGATCCATGTGGAAATATACCAAACAGATGTTCATGGCCATGAATAGGAAATACAAAGGTAGATATATGTCATAGGCTATCATAGTCATGAACAAGGACTAGTGAAAACCAGTCTCAAAATCAATCTGAAGATATTTGTATACAATGGAGTATAATCTAATCTCCCATGATCATTGAAGTCATATAGGTACTAGTCCAATGAATGATAGCAACAACTTAGGAGAACTATGACTATGAACTGATGTCTTAAAGTCTTCTACATGATCTGCCAAAGGTGAAAGTCTACATCATGTGAATAAAGGAGTTGAGGTTGAACACAATGAGACTTCATTTGGTTATTGGTCATTAAGGTATACCATTATCAAACTCGAAACAACCTAGCGATAATGAAAGTAGGTATCAAGGCACCGAGTACATTCTTACAAGTGTGAATAAAGGTGTTGAGGTCGAAAACTTGAAGAATCCATCTATTAAGAGACATTGATGTATTCCTAACTATAGATGGTGAGAGAACCCACCACCGATGACCACAAGTCTCTAGGTACTCATAGGACTCTAGGTAATCATAGGACTCTAAGCCTCATTTCCAAAATACATGAGTTGAAGTCGATGGAAGGAGACCTGCTAAAAGGAGAGCATTAAGGAATCTCTCATAATTCAACATGAGGTACAAATCAGTAGCTTGATGATTTGGAGGAAATCAGACGAAGAACATGTTCACAAACCAACGAGCCCATGCATGTTTTTCATGCACCAAATCCAAGTAATGCATGAAAAAGACCCTCTGAATAGAAATCAATAAGGAAAATTATCGACAAAGGCAAGGAAACCACCAATAAGGCTAATGGAATCTGAGACACTACATGAATCCCAATGTGTGAATAGATTTCTTTCCTTCGAACACAAGGGAAACCCCCTAGTCAGTGACCAATGAGGAGATGTCGACTATTGGGTTCAAGGTTACCTACCCATAAGGAAAGTAGGCCCAGGGTGCACAATAGGACTAAAACTTCATATAATTCCAAGACACACTAAGGGTATGGCCGACATGCAAATTCAAGAGTTCTGAGAAATGGTTGACATAGGATTATAGACATCCTTTGAACAAGAGCACGAGACATATGGAAGACTTTGGTAGCATAGACTCAATGATGAAACTTTGTGATGAAGGAGGCACAAATAAAACTCTCCATAAGGACTAGAAGAGTAACCAGTCGGAGGAGTAAACTCTAAGTAATGATATCAACTTCCTAAGGTCATTATAAACCCAAAATTTGGATGAAACGTGGACTCAAATGTTTGTGTTATGTTCAAAGGTGACATGACTACTGGCAACATGAGATAATATTATTTTCCCGCCTGTATTTTTTTTGTTTTTTCATAGACAAATGAATCTTATGATACAGAGGAGGAAATGAGTGATGTGTGTAATAAATTAGCTCGAACAGTAGAACATACTTATGCTCAATGCAAGGGGGTGCATGAAGGATATGGACACTCGGGGGAATGTTTCCTCATAGGGTACAGGGTGTCAGGTTGCAAAGGATATAAACAAGGCTCTACTTGGCTGATGATGTGAACTGCTAAGATAATCGGATTATAATGTGAAAGAAAGAACCAAAAATAGGCTCAATAATGCAAGAAATATAATGAGATGCAATTACAACTTAACTCCAAATAATTTCCTTTTTCATAAATTTAGTCCCCTAGGCCTGGAAAATTATAAAAAAATACCCAAGAGAACTCTTCTAGCCACTAATGACTAGAGTATTCCTTTTTCGAAATTAGTCTACTTGGTCCGAAAAAGGGTTAAAATTACACCAAATAGACATCCTTTCAAATCCAATTAATCACTGTGAAAGAGACAAGTTCACTCAACAATATTTTCTCTTTTTGAGAGAGTCGGAAAAGAACTTAAACAAGACTCAGTGATGTTGTTTGATCCAAATGGATCGAGGAAGGCCTAAAAATAAAAGTTCTCAGAATTGGATCAAGCTAGCACCATTGTGTTGGGCTCGTCAAATCGATTTTGGCTATATATTGTTTTTCTGAAAATGGACACTGTATGCAGAATTTATCGCGATCTGAAGATCAGGTCAAACATGCAAAAAATGTCAAAGTCAAAGTCAACAGGTTAAAGTCAATGATGACGTTAGTAGTATGTCATGATGATGTTAGCATGACATGTGTAGCACTAGAGGCTGACATGTAGCAGTCATTTTTGGCTTTTTTAGGGGTGATTTGGCCCAATAAAAAAAGTGACACATGGGACCATACGGAGGTGACACGTGGCACCTTCTAGAAGGTCAACCAAATCCGACAGATTCCTCCAAATATAGAGGTTCCACCAAATCTAGTAGAGATCTTCTAAATCTAGAAGAATATCACTAAATTTGGCTAACTTTCACTAAATCTGGAAATTGTCCCTAAATTTGGCGGAGTCTGGCTTTTTTAGCCGGGCACAAAAATCAAGAAAAAATAATTTTTTTGGGCATGAAAATCAAGAAAAATCATTTTTTTGGTGTGCAAATCGACACTGTATGGACTGTACAGATCTGACAGGGTGCAACATTGGCATTCGTTCCAAGGGGAGGTCTTAAGGTACTGTTTAGAAGTAAGTCGGATTTACACTCAAAAGTTGTAGAATTTCAAGGGGAGTCTGAATATGGCTTATGTTTCTGTATCCGAGTAGTCGAACATAAAAGTGCTTCCATATCCCAATATTTCGAGCCAGGCATAGCCGAATTTATACTCAAAAGTCTCAAAATTTTCTGTTCCAACCAATGGTGATGTTTGTTTCTGTTTAGAAGTTACAGTTATGAAAGGTGGTTTCAGGAGTTGTTATGTAAGACTTTCTTTTGTATTCTTAAATCATTGAAGATTAATAAGAAGCATTCCCCACTGAGACAAAGGCCCAGATACATAGACAAGCTTGTTTTGAACTCTGTTAAAAATCTTGGTGTTATGGTTTGTTGTTTTTACTTCATATATGGTTGCAACTTCTTTCATTAAGCCTCTTCTCTTAATTCCTAAATGGTAAATCGACTCATACATAAACTCAACCATAGTCTTTAAAAGATCATTTTCAGATCAAGTGGTATCAGAGAAAGTTGACAATTGGTTGTTTGAGTTTGCATGATTACCAGGGAAAAACTAAGTCGTGGTGAAGGAAATCTTGTAGAAGGAGATCCAGAGATTGGATCAAGAAAGAGGACATCTCAAAGTGAGAAGATGGCATCAGAAGAGGGACTTTCTCAAAATGAAAGATAATTTCAAAGAACTTTCTTTTCCATGTCGGAGATCATAAAACTGTTGTATGATGATTAATTGGAATAGAAGAGACCTGTTTAATGAGAATCTTCAAAGAAAGCCAAAAGTGAAGAAGGAGAGTATCCTCCAAAATATCCTCCTTCACCTCCTTCATCTCCATCTTCTTCTTCTTCAAGTACAAGTTCAAATTCTACTGCAAGAAAACATTATCATAAACATAAGAATGATATGACATTACTTAAACTTGATGTAAAATTTGTTTTGCCTATGTATGATGGAAAATTTAATGTTGAGAAACTTGATAAATGGGTTAGAAAGATGGAGCTATATTGTAATGTGCAGCAATTCAAAGATGAGGCAACCGAAATTAGACTGGATTCACTTTGTCTTGAAAGCATGATTCTCATCTCATGGAAAAGTAAGATGCAACATGGAACTCAACAATGTTAAGCCCTAAATAGTGGTTCATTACCCCTTAATTAAGGAATATTACATTAGTAATGTTATTTTATTTATGTCGGCTTTAATCCATTAGTTGTAATTATACCTCCTAGTCTCCTATACATATCAAGGAGACATTTTCATTTGGAATCATTTGGTAATTGAACATTTATGTGGGCATAAGGAGGTTTCCCCCTCGAAGAGGATTATTATCTAAATTTCTCTCATTTTCAAGGCGTTGAGTACTTATTCTGAGGTTTTTCTATGCTATATTGATATTTGGTCCCTAACATATGGTTTCAGAGCTCAAGGTCTTGGGGTTTCAGTGCTACATCTGAGACACATTGGAATTTTCACTATAACATATTTTCTACAACGATTCAGAAGGAACGGCTTGGAGATATTTAGTAGACAGATCAAGGTATGTTGGGTTAAAATTTCATCTCCCGAGGCCTTATACTTTTGGAGATACAACCTTTCTAAGATGTGGTTTTGAAATCATCCTAAATTGAGTCATTGCATAATTTTCGCTATAACTTTTTTTATGTAACGTTTCAGACCTTGAAATCCAAAGGCTATTCACAAAAATTAGTAAGGTATCTATGGTAATAGTTTCATCTTCTGGGTCATCTTAAATGTGTAGATACACCCTGTGGAATATAGGGTATCTGACTAGTCCTATTTACTAGTCTCAAGAAGGTGATCCGGCTAAAATAATTATAACGTATTCCTAGAATATCCAAATTGAGTGAGACTAGTTGCATTAGATAGTGGACAGACCGTAGTAGTTCTGGTACGAATTTTTGAATTTATATCAATTATTTTGTGCAGGGAACACTATACAAGTGACATCTCATGGAAAGGAAAACAATCAGCAAGTTATGGGGAAGTTATAGTAAATTCCACTTGGCACATCCAATTTTGATCAGACCTATGGCATTGCAGAGAAGAAAAATTAGAGACCTAGAAAAAAAAAATCATACTTAGAAGGGCTGAAAATTTGGAGATACAATAAAAGGGATATTGTCTAGAAGAAACACCTCAAAATCAAGTTTTAAAGTGATACTTGGCCAACATGCCACCAAAAAAGGGAACTTCTACACCAATAAGCCTCCAGACAATCCTACTTGGACTCTTGATGAAGGTAAAGAAATGCATAGGGACATAAATGATTTACAAAAGAATACAGTAACAAAATATGAACTACAAGAGATGGAAGCTAAGTTGGAGGCAATAAATACTAATATGTATCGTTTAAAAGAGGAGATCATGGAAGGATTGAAAAATTTTGTAATAGAGAGAACACCTAAAAGTGAAAATGTATCCCATGAAATTCATGATGAGGATACAAGGAAGGTGAATCAACAATGGAGAAACTCCAAATTTGGGTTGAAGACCAATCACGTTCCTAATATCGATATGAGGAAGTTTGATGGCAAGGACCCTATCACTTGGATACTTCATATGGAGAAATTATTTGATATACATAATGTGCCACATACACAAAAGGTATGAATTGCTTCTTTATATTTAGAACCCAATCAATTTGTATGGTATCGATGGCTTTGTTCTCACAAATCACTCG
>JZKD02S0859965.1:815237-874879 GCA_000966675.3 Picea glauca
GCCCTTATAAGGTGTTGCAAAAGATTGGTACAATGGCATACAAATTGGAGTTGCCTGCATCTTCATGAGTACACCCAGTTTTCCATGTTTCATGCTTAAAGAAGGTTATAGGTGAAAAGATCCCAGTTCAAACTATATTGCTAGAACTTGACGAGGAAGGAAAAATCATATTGGAGCTTGAAGCCATCACTGACACAAGAATTTGTTAGCTGAGGAATAGATCCATTTCAGAGTATCTCATTAAATGGAGGAAACTACCAACTGAATATTCCACTTGGGAAGATGAGTCTTTTATACAAAAGCATCCAGAGTTACTCAAGCATTGCATACAACACTTGTCTCAAGGGGAGGGGCATGTTAAGACCTAAATATAGGCTCATTGCCCCTTAATTGGGGCATATTACATTAGTAATGTTATTTTATTTATGTCAACTCTAATCCATTAGTTTTAATTATACCTCCTAGTCTCCTATATATACCAAGGAGACTAGGAACAGAATCAATATCACTTAACTACAAAAGGCAATGAATATGTTGTACATGTTCATCATATTAAAACAATTCAATCTCTTCTAACAATGGAACAATTAAAGAAGGAATATTATGAAAGAAATACACCTATAATAGTGCCAAGTAAAGAAGTTGATCTTAAGCATGAACATGAGATGGTTGTAGAATGGAAGTTCAATCATACTTTTCTTTAAGATAAGTTAATGTCGTGCAAGAACATCAAACATATTGGTTCAGTTTCAGTCATATTTATGATGTTATTGTTGCTAATTTTTTCTACATGGATGGTAGTGGATTCAGTAAGACGTGAATGAGTTCAAGTGGCTAACAATATGCTTTCAGTTTTCATGGTTATTATGCAATTTATTATGATGCGACATATGCACAGGATAAAATTTAAAGACAAAGGACAAGTGGGGAGGCATGTCCCACACTTGATGACTGATTAATATTCTTTTGGAGGAAAAAAAGGTCTTAGTTGGGAGGTGTGATCCAAATGGATCTAGGCAGGCCTAAAAATAAAACTTCTTGGAATCAGACAAAACTAGTGCCATTGCATTGGGCTTGTTGGAGCCGCCTTTTTTTTTTAGCCCATCTTGAATTTCATGTCTTAATGCTCGAAATCCAAAGATGGTTTTCGTATTTTCCTTTTGTGGTTTCAAAATCTCTAAAGTCTTATCACGCGAGGGACGATAGTTATAATACTCTCAAGGAAAGTTCTACTTTTCATCAAATAGTTTTCCCCCTTTGTTTTACCTTGGGATTTTGTATGTCGGATTCTATAGATCACATAGTTCACAAGCCCCGAACAACGAAACGGCGAAATCATTTTAAAATTTTACCCAGGTTAGTAACGAGAGTAAAATTTTCCTAAATTACGGTTAAGCATCATCGGTTTTTCGCATCTCGACATTTACTAAATCCAAAAGTCTTACTGTTGTAACCCTGATAGCCGAAACCACAAAGTTCTTGTTTTAGTAACCCACGTTAAGGTAAAGGTAAAAGCTTAGCCATGGTTAAGTTCTGTTGGGAATTCGCAACTCGGTGTATCTTCTTTTAAAAATCTTTACTGTCAAAACCCCAAGTCGCGAAGTTGCGATAAAGATATAAACATAGTTAATTAAACACTTAATCTGATTTTATCCTCCCTTTTTAATTAAAACACATCATCGCGATCTCGCGGTTTCACAACTCGGCATACAAACTTCCCAAAAGTTATACCTTCGAAACTCTGAGTCACAAAATTGCGATATGAATAATCACGTAATTAATTAAGAACCTAATCACAGTTACATTTTTATTAACCAAATTCAATCATCGCAATTTCGGGTGTTAGAGGTTCAAAGGGTTAAAGAAAAAATTCCCGATGTAGCGAGTACCGAAAGATTAATTAACTTTGGTAAAACCTGATTAATTGAGCTAAGCCAATATTTCCCATGATTTTATGCATGCATAGTTTATGAGGCAGTCTTAATTCTTCCTTACGCCAACTAACATTTCGAACCGCCAAAATTTATGGCATTAATTAGAAACAAGGCAAATCGACAAGTAAAGATTGGGTTTTTATTGCTAAATATGTATTTAAGCGTGATTTGACCGATCTGTTCTTAAAAAGTACCGAGTTTTCGAATATATAGAGCTTTTATTCGTTACAACAAATTCATTTCTATATTACGCAGAGAACACTTTTCTCAATGAACGAATTTTTGTATGTATACATATTTTTATCACAGAAGAGCTAAAGCAGGATCTCCCGTCATGGCCCCGCGAAAAGTGTCTAAAGCCAATGTTGAGGTATCGGGAAAAGGTTTATACAACGTCACTGATACTTCACCTCGAAGTGTCGACTCTGTCCTAAACTGGTCGTTTGTTTCTGATGTTCTACAGGCTGAATTAGTAGATTATTCTGATGATTCCAGTGACAATGAAAAAGATGACATAACCACCAAATATAAGATCATCGTCCAATCTGGAATGCATAAAGTAGTGACCAGGACATGACTTCTCCCTTACTATGATATGGTCCGGTGGGCATTAGACCATGTGGACATACCAACCAGAACCATCATCAATGAGCAGAAGGTCACCATCGGGACTTTCAGACCCGAACAACTGCAGGCTATGTATAAGTTGCCTACCATGTTAGACCTTACATATGATGTCGAATTCTTGGAGAATTTCAAATAGAAGGAATGTGTGGAATATGACAAGACTATGTCCATCTTAATCAGAGATTGGATTTCACACCCTGCGAAGTTCAGGGCAGACAGTAATGGTATATATTCAATAGCTTCCTTGGAACCACAGTTCAAGTATATAGCTATGATGACCTGCAGATTATACGAGAGAGAGGACACTTCGCATTTATTTATTCAATGGGTGCCTCTAATACATCAAGTCATCAAAGTTTGTTCCTTCAACTGGGTGAAAATGTTGTCTGATAGCTTGACCAGTGGAGTTACAGAGTATCGGGCGCAGAAAGAGAGCGGAAAGATTGCTTCGTTTTTTATGTCCACATACATTATGGATGTCGTGTGTTTTATAACACCCTTTCCCTTAATGAGCTGGAGTTGGACTCAATCAGAGGCCGAGCCCATCCACGTCTATCATTCAAAATTGTGGGAAAACCAAGCGACATATTTCGTATATGAAATCTTTAACTAGGTAATGGTACCACTACATGTCACTATTTTTGGCCACCCGCCACCCAGGATCTCAGACAGTATAGTGATGAATTTGAGAAGTATATCCGATTGGTATGTAGAAGTTGAATTCTCATATCTCAGAGTTTTCAGGGCTTCTGTTCCCCCACATGCATTTCCATTATTCATACCCAACAAGCTGGCTTGTCGTGAGGTTTCTAGACAAACAGTAATCGGTGGCATAAGCAAGGAGCTTAAGGGATATTCAAAGAAGGTATGGCCACCTTTTCCTTTTCATTTAAATTCATATTCTTTGTTATATTTCGGGCATGCTAAAGCTGAGGCAGCAGCCCTGGAAGACCTAAAATTGGTTCTTATTGAATTCAAGAAGCACGATCCGCAAAGGGTCGTAATTAATCATTTGGCCAGTTGCGGACTCAAGAGGTTCGAACACAAAAATTTGCCCTCGGATGACTTTTTCCAAGGCGCAAGATCTTATGCCAAGATTTTAGCTAAGATACAAACCTTGGCACCTGAAGAGAGGGCCAATGTTCTGAAATTCCAAGAACATTGATGCAGTTGTCTTCCCACAGTATTGCGGGGTGAGAATCTGAGTATAGCTGAGGTGAAACAAAAATATGCCGAAGGCTCCAAATATGCGACACCCAGTCAAGAAAAACACCAGGGTGGGGAAGAGAAAACTAAGAGTTCGAAAGCAGAGATAAAGACTCCTCACCCGTCGAAAAAGCAAACTCCAGTTACTACTCTGGGGTAACCAGCTAAGCAAATCGGAGATCCCATCGCATCCATTACTCCCTTACAGTCATCTCAGGGAAACATTGACACAGGGTGGATTTTAAATGAAGAATTGAGACCTATAAGGATGGAAGAGCTCCCTCCAAATGAGTTATTCTTTGATAAGAAGAGAAAGGTTGTTGTAAAGAGAGAATTATGTTAGGAAGGGGAATCGACAGCCAAGAAATACAAAGTATTGACTAATGGGAAAGACAAGAAGAATGAATAGTTCGCGACAGAAATAGCCAGGACATTAGGGGCATATGCCACAACGAATCAATTTTCAGTTGGGGTTTTGAAAAAACATCTGAAGCGAAAAAATCGCCTCATCAAAACCCTAGAAGCCAGACTAGCCACAACAAAGGAGGCTGCCAAGGACCAGGCGAGTGTAGGGATAGAACAAGCAAGGTTGGCCGATAAAAGTGAGATAGAGCTACTCAAGACTAAGCTCGAACAAGCAGAGCTAGTGGTTCGGAATGGTCAGATACAAATGGACCAATAAAAAGACTTGATCGAATAGCTACATGCTAGAGAGGAAATCGCTGAAAGTAAAGTTATAAATATCAGGATGTTCCAGTCCTAGGCGATGGAGATTCGGAGCAGAATTTCTACAGCCCAGCGAAATTTACTCGCTAAGGTAGAGGTGATTCGGGACAACTGCTTACTTGTTAATCAAGTTTTGGAAAATTCATCTGTTAGAGAAAGAGAAGTTGGAGCAGCTCGGGTCACTTTTCAAGAGGTTGTGATAGCTAAAAACAACAGGGAATTGGGAAGTACTCCCAGGTTTTCCATTTCGGAGCAGACCAGAGGAAATATTTTATTAAAAGAATGGGATCACAGTATATGATAAGGTAAGTTGCAAGCCAAGAGGGTAACAAAATCTTTAGAAGAGGATTTTGGTTCTATAGATGGTAATTTGTTAGACATTGATAGCGAAGGTAATGCCGAGGCAATGAGTCAAATGAAAATAGCGAAAATATCACTTGATTTAAATGAAAAAGAGGAAAGAGATTCGGTCGAGATATCAAAAGTGACTATGGCAGACATAGTCCAAATAGATAAATGTATGATTAAACCAAGTGTGAAATTGTGCGCTATCGACATCATAGATAGACAGATGGAAGAAAGGTTACCGTAATTAGCTTGAGATTGTTACTCTTTTGAAGACAATTGTCAAGCAGAACCATCAAGGCTAATATCTCGGCTAGTGGAAAGGTGTGTCACTTGTACCGAGCATGTGCGAGGACAAGCTTCTGGCACCAAATAAAGACAGAGATGAAGAAATGGAATGATTTCTCTCCTCCTTATCATAACTGAAAATTTTGCAACGATTGAGATTCCATCTTATGTAAAACTGTATAAATATACCATAGAAAGAAAGAAAAAAGAGGCTGGACCTTTTTGTGTCGATTGTAATAGAGGTTTTCCATTTTGAGAGTTAATATAAAGCAAATTCGAAGATTCTCAATTCTGTCACGACTGTATGAGTTTGTTTCCTTGTATCTCATATTTCGTTTCATTTCATATTTGTATCTGATGAATGCTTCGCTATAATTTAGTACAACCTCTACTATAGTGAATGAATTTTGGTTTTATATATTGTTTATTGTTTTTCCTCTGTACCAGCTATCAGCAGGTATAAGACCAATCAACATTTGCAGAATTCTATATATATTTTATGCTTCATCGGGTTATTTCTTTACATTTTTCTTCTTCTGTTTATACATGAGATTCTCCCTCGATAGGAGCCTTACTCAATAGACAACTTAATGTTTTCTCTCACCTCATACATTTTTATTAAAGTATAACTCAGTTACGGGAAAGGGCCTTTAGTTTTCACCCCTTTTTTCACTCCTGAAACCGTAAACTCTCTTTTATATGACCGAATTGAGACAACACTTAAATTCCACTTGAGTATTTCTTATCTTTATGTTCCTCCATGACTATCCCTATAACAAGACAGCCTAATATCGAACCCGGACTATCAGATCAAACACATATTGCCTTAAACCTTTTCGATATTATTCTTAAAACAGGCACTACCCAGGTTGAACTCGAACGTTCATGGGCATCGATTGAACAAGATATAAACATCCAGGAACAGTTGGAAGATAGACAACGCCAACACAAAAATCATCCCTAGATTCCCTTGCTAAAGGTTGATGTTTCTTCCTTCTCTACCCTTTACTCACTTTCGAATTCCAAGACACTATAATTCTAAGACTTAAGTACATACTTTGGAACAACATCTTTTTGGCACCGTTTCCAGGGACCGAAGTTACGAAATATTTTTCCTTGGGAAAATGACATTTATTTCGTTGAAAGTGCCACCCTTTGATAGTGAACAAAGAGTGCACACCTTTTAAAGGCTTTCCAATCTTTCACTTGGTGACTCCACAATTAATAAGCTGGCATCTGGACGAAGGAATACCAGGAAAAACCCGGATGGTAAACAGACCACACTCGTTGCCAACCTTGAGAAAATTTTAAAGATGAGAGGATCTCTTAAGCCGACCCCTGTAGTCTATCAGCCTAAATACCCGCAATTGAAGACCAAAAGTTCTTATGAACCTTCAACTTCATGCAACCCTCTCTTCGACACTAAGGATATAACATTGAACTACTTCGAAGTTAGAAGCAAAACCCGTTAGATAACCCCTGCAGAACATAAAGGAAAAAGCCCTGCAGAAAATTTATCTACTGTCGATATATCATCAACTCTTCAGTTGAATTTCGCGACCTCACATGGTCTCGAAGAATATTTCACACATCCAGCTTCCACACCTGTTGGTTCCCCTGACTACATCTCTTGCAAGTCAGAAGAGCCAAGCCCTCGCATCCCTTACCAGTCATCCTAGGATTTTTCACCCTGCGAAGAAAGTAAAGATTCATGTTTAATCTTCCAAAATCCCCTTTACAACTTTCCACTAATAACGATGGCAGCAGTCGGAGGAGGAGGTGGAGGGGTTATCAGAGGAGGATGTGGAGGATCTCCTGGGGGAGGAGCTAGAGGACAAGGGCATTCCCCCCCTCCCAGAGTGTTCGCTAAAGTGGCAGCAAGATACACTCCCTTGGTATTGTCCGTTCCTCTACACGACCTTCCCAAAAATTATATAAAAAAATTGCCAAAATTCACTGGGGAAGGAGATCTGACCATAGTCGAACACATAAATTTCTTCGATCAATTCGAAGACATCCTAGGTATCAAACATGAGGATGTGTATTATAGGCTTCTCGTCCAAACTTTTGAAGGTCAGGTCTGAACTTGGTTTCGGAGTCTACCCGCAGGGTCTATCTTGTCCTATGACGCCTTGGAATACACTTTCCTTAGACAATGGGGCGAAAGAAAGGACCACCTATATTATTTAATCGTGTTTGGGTCTTTAATAAAAAAGAATTCAGAAACAGTTATGGATTTTATTCAAAGATTCAACAAGTTGTACAACAAAATCCCAACCGAGGTTAAACCGGCCCAACCCGCAGCCAAAGTAACTTTCGCGAGGGCTTTCGAACCAGATTTTGCACTTCTTCTACGGGAAAGAAGGGGTGCTAATCTAAACCGAATGCAAGATGACATTGTAGAAATTGAGTCAAATTTGATGGCTTCTGGTAATTTAAAAGCTAAAGTAGAAACAGGAAATCGAGAAAATAGACACTTTAGAGAACAAGCAGGGTCGTTAGGGTCTAATAGATACACAGATGACAAAGTAGACGATATGGCCAGGGTAATTAAGGAACTATCTAATAAAATATCTAGAATGGAGCTAGAACAGGCCAAAGATGATTCTTTCGCCAAAAAGGATTTCAAGAGGAACCCCAACTCCCCAAACCAACAAAGACAGATAAAATGAAGATCAAAAAATACAAACTCCCCTAAAGAACGAAAATTTTATAGGAGCGAATGATCTCCAAGATTTCGAAGATTTGGATAATGATGTCATGAATTTGGTGATGACTGCACACAACCGTATCTGACTAGAGAAGATTATGAAAAATCTCTAAACACTCAACAATCATCAGTTAAGGGCGAATACCGAGATCATACAGACCTTCGTAGCTCTCATGAAGAAACCGAAATGATAATGGCTGAGGTCCAACCTAAGTATAATTTGAGATCTAAGAGTAAGCCCATTTCAACTACCCAACCTAAGAAAATTCTCCCAAGAGGTCAAACTTATGAGCCTACTCCAGAAGAAACCCTATTACCTAACAACAAAGCGAAAGTAGTAAGCACACAAGAGTCCAAAGTGGGAAAAGTTGAGACCCAAACACAAGGAACTAAAACAGCTAATAAAATTACGCCTTCAACCAAGACCATGAGTAATAAAGCGGTCCAGATGAATAAGTCAGAAAGGAAGGATTCAGAAGTCCCAACTAGAGAAACAGACAAGGTGAGCGGAGTTTTCAATTTCGAAAATGAGATAAATAAAATTAAGATACCAATCCCTCTGGTAGAATTAGCAAAAAACCCAGTTTATTGAAAGCAGATTACCAAAGTGATAGATGTCTCAGAGCTAGAAAGTCAGTCTGATGTTTTAAACCTGGAAGATGATAAACCCAACATCACTTTTGGTCCACATTTTGAAGGGGCCAAAGACATTGTTTCTCCCTTTTATATCACCTTAAATGTATATGATCAAATGCTACATAATTGCATGCTAGACTTCAGAGCCTCCCATAATACGATGCCTAAAATTATTATGGACAAATTGGGTCTCCAGATCACTAGACCTTATGAAGATATTTACTCTTTTGACTCGAGAAGAGTTAAGTGTATCGGAATGATAAAGGATTTAGTAGTTACCCTGGCACAGGTCCCAGTTAAGAGTATCTTGATGGATGTGGTTATTGTTGATATCCCCCCAAGTATGGCTTACTATTGTCTAGGTCATGGGGAGCCAATATGGGGGGTTCTCTTCAACTGGATATGACATTCGCCAAAATTCCTATGTTTGGTGGGAAATTTACTCGGTTGTACAGAGAGACGAGGTTAGCATATACAGTAAGCGACCCTTAAAATCCGAACAATTTCCCTATTTATATTGCAGATCAAGATTTAGGAAATTGTATCTTATCTTTTGATGAAGGTTTAGATGGTTGTCCAGAAGAAAATGATATAGAACAGGAAGAGTCAGGTTACATGACCGAGGATATGTGTAGCACCGGTATCTGGAAAATGTTTTTTGATGGTGCCTCATCTTGTGAAGGGGTTGGTGCAGGAGTGCTTTTAGTGGATCCTAAAGGAAAGTTTATTGTTCCTTTTTCTTACAGACTACAATGGGATATAGATTATACTAATAACATATGTGAATATGAAGCATTGGTCTTAGGATTAGAGGCTGCCAGGAAGCTAAAAATAAATAACCTAGAGGTATACGGAGATGTAGAGTTAATAGTCAAACAAATAAATCGACAGTACCAAGACAAGCATCCCAGATTAAGATCATACAGGAATTGTGCCTGGGATCTGATGGAAAAAAATTTCTTGTCTGTACATGTCCACTTCATCCCACGCGCAAAGAACTTACATGCTGATGCATTAGCTAAAGCGGATTCAACTTTCACTCCTCCTACAACCTTCAAATTGAAGTATCACATAGAGATAAGACACAGACCATCTATACCAGATAATATCCAGCACTGGCAGGTTTTTGAGGATGACGAACAAATTAAGAAGTTTCTTGAAGCAGTAGGTGAATTTTTTGAAACTCATAAAAACCAAGAAAATCAAAATGACCAGATATGGATCATGCAAGAAGGGGAGGATACTCAATCTTTACGAGACAAAATCGCAAATCATTGTATGCTAGTCCTAAAAAACAACCAGATTCTGAAGGGATTGATCCCTCTGGAAAGACTATTTGATCAAAACGACATACCTATAAAATCCACCTTACAAACCCAACCATAAGAGGTTGAGGACGGTGACATAGGAACCAAAGAAGAGTCCAGGATGGTTAAAATATCTAAACTTCTCCCCCTCGAAATAAAGGACAAATATAAGGACCTACTCAGACAATTTAAAGACGTTTTCGCCCGGTCTTATGACGAGTTAAGAACTTACGACACTACCGTGATCGATCACAAGATACCTTTAAAACCTGGGGTCAAACCTTTTAAACAAAAGCTTAGGTAGATCAACCCTATTTTATTACCTGTGGTCGAGAAAGAAGTGAAAAAAATTTTGGAGGTGAAAATTATAGTACCTTTGAGATATTCTGACTGGGTGGTGAATCTGGTCCCGGTCAGAAAAAAGAGTGGAGAAATCAGATTGTGCATGGATTTCAGAAATTTAAATAAATCCTCTCTTAAAGAACAACTATTCGCTGCCTAAAATGGATCATGTGCTAGAAAGGGTAGTTGGGGAGAATATAATATCTATGATTGACGGTTTCTCTGGATATAATCAAATTTCCATGAATAAACAAGATAAAGAAAAAACATCTTTTACTACTCCTTGGGGTACGTTCATGTATGATAAGATGCCTTTCGGTTTGATGAATGTAGGAGCCACGTTCCAACGCGCTATGGACATTGCTTTCATAGGAGAGAGGGATAAGTTCATAGTCATCTATCTAGATGATTTAACAGTCTTCTCCAAATCCGACGAAGAGCATCTGGTACATCTTAAACAAACATTCGAAAAATGTTGCAGGTTTGGTCTATCCTTAAACCCCAAGAAATCACACTTCGCCATGCAAGAGGGTAAATTACTGGGTCATATTGTATCTAAGGATGGAATTAAGATTGATCCTAAGAGAGTTGAAGTAATAGACACTATAAACATTCCCATAAATGTAAAATAAATTCAATCTTTCTTAGGAAAAATAATGTTTTTACGAAGATTTGTCCCAAATTTTGCTGAAATTGTAAAATTGATCACAGATATGCTGAAAAAGAATAGTGAAGTGAAGTGGACAATAGAAGCCAAAGCATCATTTGCACATATTAAGAAATTAATAGCCAAGGCACCTGTATTGGCAAGTCTCGATTATCTGAAAGACTTTCTTATTTTTTCATTTTCCTCCGAACACACGATTACTCTGGTGCTCCTCCAAAAGAACGAAGAAGGTTTCGAATAGTCGATTGCCTTTTTCAGCAAGAGTCTCAGAGACGCAAAACTTAAATATGATATAATAGAAAAACAAGCGTACGCCATGGTAAAAGCACTGAAGGCATTTAGAACATATGTGTTGCACTCCAAGATCATTGCGTACATACCAACCAGTTCTATGAAAGATATTTAGGTACAACCAGRCAGTGACGGGAAAAGAGGACGATGGCTGGCCAAGATTCAAGAATTTGACCTGGAAATCAAACCTACTAAATTAATAAAAGGACAAGGCCTGGCCAAACTTTTGGTTGAATCAAATCTCAAAGCTCTGGATATAAACTGTCTACAGGGATATGAGAAAAATATGAACATAAGTGAGCTTGATGAACCAACAAGTGAAATTAAGATCGAGGAGAAGTTTGCATTATCATAATGGTACAGAAACATAGTATCCTACCTACTAAATCTAAAATGCCCAAGGGAACTATCACCATCAAAATCCAAGACTTTAAAGCTTCATGCGGTTAAGTATTGTATCGCCGAAAATCAACTATATTGGAAAGACCCGCTCGGTTTCTTGTTAGTCTGCTTAGTCGAATCGGAAATAGAAAGGGTTATAAGTGAATTTCATGAAGGAGTTTGTGGAGGACATCACACTTGGAGGGCCACAGCTTACAAAATTCTAAGGGATGGGTATTACTGGCCAAAAATCTTTTCAGATTTTAATGCCAAAGTCCGATCCTATAACCCTTGTCAGCTATTTGCAGGTAAACAGAAACTCTTGGTGCTACCTTTAGTTCCGATCAAATTTGAAGCCCCTTTCAACAATGGGGGCTATATTTCATTGGAGAAATTAATCCGCATTCCAGCGCCCAACACAAGTGGATCTTAACTGCCACAGACTACTTTACTAAATGGGTGGAAGCTATTTCGACTAAGAGGGAAACTGACTTGGTGGTAATAGAGTTCTTAGAAGACAATATCCTATTAAGATTTGGCTGCCCTGGAAAGATAGTCACGGATAATGCCCAGGCTTTCAAATCTATGGCTATGATCAGCTTCTGCCAAAAGTATAATATCATTCTTGGCCATTCTACAACGTACTACCCCCAAGGAAATGGACTGGCTGAGTCATCTAACAAGAGCCTGATCAATATAATTAAGAAAGTGTTGGATGAAAGAAAAAAGTCTTGGCATGTACATGTAAAGTACACTTTGTGGGTGAATCGCATAGGCACTAAAAAGTCTATCAGCATGTCTCATGTTTATATGGTATATGGGACAGATGCGGTGTTACCAATAAATTTAGCACTCCCCGTGATGAAGTTGTGGCAAGATCAAAAAGAAGAACCTAATCATGTCACTAGGAGGATAAACTAGCTAATCAAGGTTCAACAGAACAAGGTCGAAGTAGATGAAAAGATGCAGAAGTATCAAGACGACATGAAGGAATTATTTGATCGTAGGGCAAAGGACAGAGATTTCCTCCCAGGTAATTTAGTACTAAGGTGGGATGCAAGGAGGGAAGAATTAGTGAAACATGGTAAATTCGATCACCTCTGGTATGGGCCATTCAGAGTCTCGACTCTCGAAGGAAAAAATTCTTTCCTACTGGAAAATCTACACAGTGAAATCCTCAACGCCCCTGTCAATGGGTGTTATCTGAAGCATTATATGACATAAACAGACGCCAAAAAAAAAAGAAGAGGGAGTTCGTTTAATTTTAGATTTATATATTCATATATAGAATTTGTACTTGTGTATATATATTTTCCATTTCGTTTTGTTATGTTGATTTTCTTTCACGAATTTTTGATACTTTTAGATAGCCTCGATAACCTTCATATTTGCCTCTTACAGGATTCCAGCTGCACACAAAACAAGCAGGAGAAGTAAACCGAAAGTTGGTGTCGGAAATAAATCGACTTAAACAAGTGATACCAATTTTTTTTGATATTGTGCAAATAAAATGAAACGATGAGGTAAAGGTGAGATTTCCTAAAAGACTTGTTCTGAAGGGCTATCAAAGAAAACCGAAGTAACTTCATTTAGACAGCAACATCGTCCAAACTAATAAATAACACAATGTTTCCTTGTTTAATCATTTACGAAAGAATAAGACAAATTAAACAAGTCACTCAAATTAAAGCAGTTAGTCAAATTAAAGTGCCCTCGAAAAGGATTTACAAGAGTCAGTTTTGATTTTTTGACTTATGTTTTTCAGTCCATAAATCACTATCTGTCACCCTTTTCTATCTTCGGGTTTACCCTTTAAAAAGTCTGCATCTTTCTGTTTCGCATACGTAGGGAGAAGAGATTGTGTTTCAACCTCGAGAGCTTCAAAGCAAATTGTGGAAAGAAAGTAGGTCTTCACAACTCCTCGATCCCTTGCTAAATGAAGGGACGCTTAAAATGATCCTGACTTTCCTAGGTTTTTCAACAATTTCGGAGGATTGAGGATTGCTCAAATAGAATACCCTAATAAATTTATTTTCCCTTTTTCCCTGAGAACGAAGGTGTTGTGAAGGTTAGTACCGAGTAATCAAAGTAAGTTGATAGACCTATAATGAAAAATATTACACAGATATCAGCCCTGATACAAACTGATTGCCCCCCATCTTCGCGCTCTAAAAAATCAAATTATAAGACGGGTGGTGAAATGAAATTTAGAAATGATTGCCCTCATCTAGTCCAAGAGACGATGAAAGGAAATTCAGAAATGATTTCCCTCGTCTCAGCATTTAAATGCACAAATATATTCTGAAGTGGTGAAAGTAAATTCAGTAAAAGGGGCCAGATAACTTCACCGGGGTGTTGAACAGGCTCGCTGGCAGTGAAGCAATATTTGAGATATTTGTAAAGCTGTTATACATGAATATCACTCTACTCTGGTAACCAATTCTTTTTAAAAAACCTGATCTACATCCCATGTTCAGACAGGGCTTCCGGATTAAAAACATATAATCTTCTTCTTTTGATGCAAGCTGATAGCCACAAGATTTGTTGGGTCTCCTAGAACTGTTTTGATTGTCTTAAGGCAGACCTAAATTCAGTAACGAGAAGGGGAAAGTCATGAAAGGGACTACAGCTAAGTTTAAAAATGTATCTGAGCTTGAAAATCTTTTCAAAGGTAAAAAACGAAGTCTCTTTCCCCTTCGATATCCTGTTCTCAAGAACCTTTTCGCTGAATTGAAGCCATTGACTCCATTTACCCAATATCGGCACGTGGTCTACTATTCTTCCCGTCTTACAAGAAAACAGGATCCCTAGTTGGAGCTGCCTTTGTTTTTTAGCCTGTCTTGAATTTCATGTCTTAATGCTCGAAATCGAAAGATGGTTTTCATATTTTCCTTCTGTGGTTTCAAAATATCTGAAGTCTTATCACGTGAGCAACGATAGTTATCATACTCTCAAGGTGAGTTCTACTTTTCGTCAAATATTTTTCCCCCTTTGTTTTACCTCGGGATTTCGTATGTTGGACGCTATAGATCACATAGTTCACAAGTCTCGAACAACAAAATAGCGAAATTGTTTTAAAATTTTACCCAGGTCAGTAACGAGAGTAAAATTTTCCAAAATTACGGCTAAGCATCATCGGGTTTTCACGTATCGGCATTTACTAAATCCAAAAGTCTTATTGTCGTAACCTCGATAGCCGAAACCACGAAGTTCTTGTTTTAGTAACCCACGTTAAGGTAAAGGTAAAAGCTTAGCCATGGTTAAGTTCTGTCGGGAATTTGCAACTCAGTGTATCTTCTTTTAAAAAGATTTACTGTCAAATCCCCGAGTTGCGAAGTCGTGATAAAGATATAAAAATAGTTAACTAAACACTTAATCTAATTTTATCCTCCCTTTTTAATTAAAACACATCATTGTGATCTCACGGTTTCGCAACTCGGCATACAAACTTCCCGGAAGTTATACCTTCGAAACTCTGAGTCGCGAAATTGCAATATGAATAATCACGTAATTGATTAAGCACCTAATCACAGTTATGTTTTTATTAACCAAAGTCAATCATCACAATTTTGGGTGTTAGAGGTTCAAAGGGTTAAAGAAAAAATTCTCGATGTAGCGAGTACCGAAAGATTAATTAACTTTGGTAAAACCTGATTAATTGAGATAAGCCAGTATTTCCCGTGATTTTATGCATGCACAATTTACGAGGTAGTCTTAATTCTTCCTTACGCCGACTGACATTTCGAATCGCCAAAATTTATGGCATTAACTAGAAACAAGGCGAATCGACAAGTAAAGATTGGGTTTTTGTTGCTAAATATATGTTTAAGCATGATTTGACCGATCTGTTCTTAAAAAGTATCGAGTTTTCGAATATATAGAGTTGTTATTCATTATAACAAATTCATTTCTATATTACACAGAGCACACTTTTCTCAGCGAACTAATTTCTGTATGTATACATATTTTTATTGCAGAAGAGATAGAGCAGGATCTCCCGTCATGGCCCCGTGAAAAGCGTCTAAAGCCAACATTGAGGTATCGGGACAAGGTTCAGACAATGTTGATGATACTTCACCTCGAAGTGTCGACTCTGTCCCGAACTGGTTGTTTGTTTCTGATGTTCTACAGGCCGAATTAGTAGATTATTCTGATGATTCAAGTGACAATGAAAAGATGACATAACCACCAAATATAAGATCGCCGTCCAATCTGGAATGCATAAAGTAGCGGCTAGGCCACAAATGCTCCCTTACTATGATATGGTCTAGTGGGCATTAGACCATGTGGACATACCAACCAGAACCATCATCAATGAGCAGAAGGTCACCATCAGGACTTTCAGACCCGAACGACTGCAGGCTATGTATAAGTTGCCTACCGTGTCGGACCTTACATACGATGTCGAATTCTTGGAGAAGTTCAAACAGAAGGAATGTGTGCAATATGACAAGACTATGTCCAGTTTAGTCAGAGATTGGGTTTCACACCCTGCGAAGTTTAGGTCAGACAGTAATGGTATATCTTCAATAGCTTCCTTGGAACCACAGTTCAAGTATATAGCTATGATGACCTGGATATTATATGGGAGAGAGGACACCGCACATTTCTTTCTTCAATGGGTGCCTCTAATACATCAAGTCACGGAAGGTTGTTCCTTCAACTGGGTGAAAATATTGTCTGACAACTTGACCGGTAGAGTTACAGAGTATCAGGCGTAGAAAGAGAGCGGAAAGATTGCTTCATTTTTTATGTATGCATACATTATGGACGCCATCTATTTTCTAACACCCTTTCCCTTAATGAGATGGAGTTGCAATCCATTAGAGGTCGAACCCATCCACTTCTATCATTCAAAATTGTGGGAAAACAAAGCGACAGATTTCGTATATGAAATCTTTAACTGGGTAATGGTACCGCTGCATGTCACTATTTTCGGCCACCCACCACCCCAGATCTCGGATAGTATAGTGATGAATTTGGGTAGTATAGTCGATTGGTATGTAGAAGTTGAATTCTCATATCTCATTTTTTTCGGGGATTCTATTCCCCCACATGCATTTCCATTATTCATACCCGATAAGCTGGCTTGTCGTGAGGTTTCTAGACAAACAGTAATCGGTGGCATAAGCAAGGAGCTTAAGGGATATTCAAAGAAGGTATGGCCACCTTTTCCTGTTCATTTAAATTCATATTCTTTGTTATATTTCGGACATGCTAAAGCTGAGGCAGCAGCCCTGGAAGACCTAAAATTGGTTCTTATTGAATTCAAGAAGCACGATCTGCAAAGGGTCATAAGTAATCATTTGGCCAGTTGCGGACTCAAGAGGTTCGAACACGAAAATTCACCCTCGAATGACATTTTCCGAGGTGAAAGATCTTATGCCGAGATTTTAGCTCGGATAAAAACCCTGGCACCTGAAGAGAGGGACGATGTTCTGAAATTCCAAGAACATCGACGCAGTTTTCTTCCCATAGTATTGCGGGGTGAGAATCTGAGTACAGCAGAGGTGAAACAAAAATATGTCGAAGGCTCCAAAAATGCAACACCCAGTCAAGAAAAACACCAGGACGGGGAAGAGAAAACTAAGAGTTCGAAAGCAGAGATAAAGACTCCCGACCCGCCGAAAAAGCAGACTCTGGTTACTACTCCGGAGCAACCAGCTAAGAAAATTGGAGATCCCATCGCATCCATTACTCCCTTATAGTCATCTCAGGGAAACATTGATGCAGGGTGGATTTTAAATGAAGAATTGAGACCTATAAGGATGGAAGAGCTTCCTCTGAATGAGTTCTTCTTTGATAAGAAGAGAAAGGTTGTGGTAAAGAGAGAATTCTATCAGGAAGGGGAATCGACAGCTAAGAAATATAAAGTATTGACTGATGGGAAAGACAAGAAGAATGAACAGTTCGCGACAGAAATAGCTGGGACATTAGGGGCATATGCCACAACGAATCAATTTTCATCGGGGTTTTGAAAAACCAGCTGAAGCGAAAAAATTGCTTCATCAAAACCCTAGAAACCAGACTAGCCACAACAGAGGAGGCTGCCAAGGACCAGGTGAGTGTAGGGATAGAACAAGCAAGGTTGGCCAATAAAAGTGAGATAGAGCTGCTCAAGACTAAGCTCGAACAAGCAGAGTTGGTGGCTCGGAATGGCCAGATACAAGTGGGCCAACAAAAAGACTTGATCGAACAACTACATGATAGAGTGGAAATTGCTGAAAGTAAAGTTATAAATATCGGGATGTTCCAGTCCCAGACAATGGAGATTCGGAGCAGAGTTTCTACGGCCCAGCAAAATTTACTCGCCAAGGTAGAGGTGATTCGAGACAACTGCTTACTTGTTAATCAAGTTTTGGAAAATTTATCTGTTAGAGAAAGAGAAGTTGGAGCAGCTTGGGTCTCTTTTCAAGAGGTTGTGATAGCTACAAACAACAGGGAATCGGGAAGTACTCCCAACTTTTCCATTTCGGAGAAAACTAGAGGAAATATTTTATTGAAAGAATGGGAGCACAGTATCTCAGAACGTAAGTTGTAAGCCAAGAGGGTAACGAAATCTTTAGAAGAGGCTTTTGTTTCTATAGATGGTAATCTGTTAGGCATTGATAGCGAAGGTAATGCTGAGGCATTGAGTCAAATAAATATAGCGAAAAATATCACTTGATTTAAATGAAAAAGAGGAAAGAGATTCGGACGAGATCTCACAAGTGACTATGGCAGACATAGTCCAAATAGATAAATGTATGATTAAACCAAGTGTGCAATTGTGCGCTAGCGACATCATAGACAGACAGATGGAAGAAAGGTTACTGCAATTAGCTCGAGATTGTTACTCTTTTGAAGCCAATTTCCAAGCAGAACCGTTAAGGTTGATATCTCGACTGGTGGAAAGGTGTGTCACTTGTATCGAGCATGCACGAGGACAAGATTCTGGCACCAAATAAAGACAGAGATGAAGAAATGGAACGATTTCTCTCCTCCTTATCATAACTGAAAATTTTGCAACATTTGAGATTCCATCTTATGTAAAACTGTATAAATATACCATAGAAAGAAAGAAAAAAGAGGTTGGACCTTTTTGTGTCGATTGTAATAGAGGTTTTCAATTTTGAGAGTTAGTATAAAGCAAATCCGAAGATTCTTAATTTTGTCACGACTGTGTTATGAGTTTGTTTCCTTGTATCTCATATTTTGTTTCATTTCATATTTGTATCTGATGAATGCTTCGCTATAATTTAGTACACCCTCTACTATAGTGAGTGAATTTTGGTTTTCTATATTGTTTACTATTTTTCCTCTGTACCAGCTATCAGCAGGTATAAGACCAGTCAACATTTTTACAATTCTATATATATTTTATGCTTCATCGGGTTATTTCTTTACATTTTTCTTCTTTTGTTTATACGTGAGATTCTCCCTCGACAGGAGCCGTACTCGATAGACAGCTTAATGTTTTCTCCCACCTCATACATTTTTATTAAAGTATAACTCAGTTACGGGAAAGGGCCTTTGGTTTGCACCCCTTTATTCACTCCTGAAACCGTATACTCTCTTTTATACGACCGAATTGAGACAACACTTAAATTCCCCTTGAGTATTTCTTATCTTTATGTTCCTCCATGACTGTCCCTATAAAAAGACAACCTAATATTGAACCCGGACTATCAGATCAAACACATATTGCCTTAAGCCTTTTCGATACTATTCTTAAAACAGGCACTACCCGGGTTGAACTCGAACATTCATGGGCAACGATTGAATGGGATATAAACATCTAAGAACAGTTAGAAGCTAGACAACTCCAACACAGAAATCATCCCTAGTTTCCCTTGCCGAAGGTTGACGTTTCTTCCTTCTCTACCCTTTACTCACTTTCAGATGCCTAGACACTGTACTTCTAATCCTTAAGTACAAACTCTAGAACAACAGGGCTCGTCGAGACAATCATGGCCATATATTTTTTTATGAAAATGGACTCCGTATGCAGAAGTTATTGTGATGTAAAGATCAGGTCAAACATGAAAAAAAATCAAAGTCAAAGACAATAGGTCAAAGTCAACGCTGACATCAATAGTACATCATGATCACGTGAGCATGACACGTGGCATCACCAGAGGTTGACACATGGCAGTTATTTTTGGATTTTTTAGAGGTGATTTGGCCTCGTAAAAAAGTGACACATGGCATCTTCTAGAAGGTCAACCAAATATGGCGGAGATCCTCTAAATCTGGTGAAATATCGTTAAATCTAGCTAATTGTCGCTAAATCTGGCAACCATCCCTAAATTTGGCGGAGTTTGGCTTATTTAGCAGAGCATGAAAATTGAGAAAAAATAATTTTTTGGGGCATGAAAATCGAGCAAAAATATTTTTTTAGGCACACAAATCGAGATTGTATGGACTATATGGATCTGGCAGGCTGCAACAATGGGATTTGTGTCGAGGGGAGGTCTTGAGGTACAATTCAGAAGCAATTTGACTTTATACTCAAAAGTTGCAGAAATTTGAGGGGAGTCTGAATATGGATTTTGTTTCTGCATCCGAGTAGCCGAATAGAAAAGTCCTTCTAGATCCCAAAATTTTGAGCCAAGCATAGCTGAATTTATACTCAAAAGTATCATATTTTTTTGTTCCATCCAATGGTGATGTCTGTTTCTGTCAAGAAGTTGTATATCTAAAATCTGGTTTTAGGAGTTGTTATGTAAGCCTTTATTTTGTATTCCTAAATCATTGAAGATTAATAAGAAGCCTTCCCCACTGAGACAAAGGCCCGAAGATGTAGACAAACTTGTGTCGAACTCCATTAACAATATTGGTTTTATGGTTTGTTGTTTTTACTTCTTATATGGCTACAACTTCTTTCATTAAGATTATTCTCTTAATTCCTAAATGGTAAATCAAGTCATGCATAAACTTCACCATTGTCTTTAAAAGATCATTTTCGGATAATTGTTCTAAGAAACATATCATGGGGGAGGATAGGGCTCCCATGCACAAATTTTGTGTAAAGTTAGCAACTCGTAGACAACTGAAAAAATCTTGGGAAAACCCAAAGATTTCCAAGTCGAGGAGGGTTAAATACCTACAGAGGTTACCTTATCTACAATATACCAAAGAATATCCCTTATCTAGAAGGGTGTAGAAGAAGGAAGGTGAGACTCTACAATATCATTCCAATCAAAGGAAACCATCCTAGGGATTGGAGGGAGCGTACTCGAAGAGAGTGGAATGCTCCTTTTTGAAGAAGGTACATAAATGGAAATGCTAAGGACATGGTCGAAAGACGCATCGCCCCCAAAAATAAGAGTGGGATTGACTGAAGACTGCATCAACAATATTACTTCCTTAGAATTTTCACTCTCCAAGAGAAGAGTGGGATTGACCAAATATTTCATCAACATGACCACTTCTTCAATCGTTGGTTGAATAGGATGTGAGACGACAAGTTCAAGAGACACATCAACCCCCAAAATAGGAGTCATGTCTGTCGAATATTGCATCGGCATGACTGCTGGTTGAACAAGATGAGAGACAAAATGGTCAAAAAATGCATCACCCCCAAAAAGAAGAGTGGTGTCAACCAAATATTGCATCGGTGCGACTGTTGTGTCAACCAAATAAGGATTAGAATGTTGGTAAACCAAAGACGACTCAGAACTTGAAGGCCCCCCAAGAAAGGACCACGCTTCTTGTACCACAACAATAGCAGGGCACTAACGAGTAAGGTGATCTCCTTTGCAAAGCCTACAAAGGAAATTGGGCTAACTTCATATACATATAGGCTTCTCAACCATATGAATTCCCCCAGCATGAATTGTAGTGGATGCTAACATGCTCCCATCATGAATTGCAGAGGATAGTAGCAAATATCCAACATGACTTGCATAGGTTGGTGATGAATGCCCAACATGACTAGCAGACGTTGGTGATGAATCCCCAACATGACTAGCAGAGGTTGGTGTTGTGTGTGAAGTGTGACTAGCAATGACTAAAGTTTTTTCCCCAGCATGAATTTTAGTGTATGGTTGCATGTCTTCAACATGACTTGTAGAGGTTGATGACCTATCCCCAACATGAATAGCATAAGTTTGTTATATAATGCTAGTATGATCTGTAGTGACTGGACTTGTGTTTCCATCATGACTGGCGGTGGATGGTTGCGGAATTTGAGACCAAGGTTCTTTGAAATACTAGGGCCAGGAAGGGTTATGGTATATACCATGGCCCTGTTCAGTAGGATAATATCCTCCTCCAAACTGATTCATAAAGGGTTGTAATGGAATCGTCATCAAGGAAGCCACTTGTGAAGAGAAAGAGACATGAAAAAGGTTACTCCGGTGAGAATATATGTTTCCTCCAGATGAAGGAACTTTGTGAAGGGGGGTTCCCATACTATAACACTGACTCCCCAGGGATGATACACTAGAGGAAATACATGGGTCTTCCATGGGAAAAGAGTTTGTAAGAAATGACATAGTAGAAGAAGGATAGATGGACGGGATGTAATAAGTATAATGACCGCCCATTTGAGAATTTTCTCTTGAAAAATTAGACCTAAGGTTGGATCCATAGGAAGGAAGATTCAAACCTCCTTCCATAAGAGTTGGTTGAGGGATATGACTCCCACCAAATGAAAAGGGAGAATAAGGAGGCATCATGGCCCCAGACCAAAAACTAGGATTCACATAAGGCGACAAGACAATGGATGGAAAGTGTGAAGACATGTCTAGCATACCAAGAGAAAAATGATTAGAGGCCCAAGGTATTGGTTGAATATCATGATTCGACATACCACCCACAAATAAAAAAGGATTCGTCCCCATGGAGTGAGAAAATACCATGGGTTAGGTAGCACTAACTGAGGGAGTCACGGGGCCTCCACTAACCATAGCAATGAAGACTCAAAACACAATACAAAATCCTAAGGCCAACTAACAATAAAAAATAATACCAAAAATAAACAAAACGACCAATATGCACAGAAAAAGGATATACTGGCTCAAAGGGGCCTCCCTCACTAAAGTAGGTATGCCTCACCTAAGAGGGGCATGAGACTCCATTCAAAATATTGGAGGTATCTGAATCAATTATAAGGGCCCCCGTGGGCTTAACAACACAGTCGGTCAGATCCCCCTAGAGAGGTAATCCTCTATAAAGTTTTTCTGTTGTCCGACCCTTATATGACTCAAGGTACCTACAAAATAACCCCTGCAAGTAATCTATGTGGCTACCTATGTCAAGCAACTAAATCCACCACGATATAACCAATGCGCAAGAAAACAATCATAACTCAGGTACACCATATGGGTAGGGTAACAAAGCCCAAAATATTGAAAGCACTGCCTCTCATAGAGGTAAAGGTACTAGCAAGACCCCCATATACGAATAGATCCCTATAAATATCTCTAACACTAAGAAGGTATTAGAGGGATATCTCTGCAACCAAATTCGTGCGAACTCGTGCTTAACTATGGTATGAGCGAAGCCTCCTGATGTCACCAATTATACAATGGATTTCACCACTCCCTTAGTCAGACACATATGTTGATTTTAATAGTCTTGGAGAATTTTACTCACAAAATCCTATCCCAAGGCTCTATATCTTAAGCTATTTTTTGCACCCTAAAAAATAGAATCGTTTCTAATCAATTTTAAATTAATCAATGTTAATTTTAGTGGATTTGTTTACTCAAAAGATGTAGTCATGAAACTGATGATGTTATGACTTAGCAAGTAAAATAAATGAATATGAATATGATGAAAACTCCTAACTTCAATTCGTAATAAATGAAAAGATTTTCAAAATGCAATTTTCAATTCAACTTTGCAATTTCAAATAAGATTCAATCTTTCCATTCATGTATTATGAACAATCATAAGAACCTAAAAGATCAAATTCCATAATGCAAAATGCATATTTTTTGTATTTTCAATATAAATAAATGAAAATGCAAGGACTAAACAACAACTTGATATATAGACCCTACTGTAAGAAAACATAGACAAACCAAGTAGGATATCAAGAAGAAAACACCCAGCCCAAGATGCAAGAGCAACCAATGAAAGATGATGAGAAAGAAAAACCGCTCGAAAATTCAACCAAAGAAAGGTTTCCTATCACTTTGCAGGAACTTAACAGTTATGACAAAGACCCAAGAAGATTCGAAAACCATCAAAACTTACCCAGCAAACACCAAACTCAACAATCAAGAAAACAAGGATGATGTATGTGTTTGTTCAAGAAAAAACCACGTATATACGCTCCCTATAGAATGACAATTCACGTATGTATGCATCTGTCAAGGGAAACAAACCGTGTATATGTGTTAAAACACTTCCAGGTTAAGGATAAGGACAAGAAACTCATATTCAAAATGAAAATAAGTTGTCAAGCAATCAGACGACAAGAAAACTCAATCTAATTGAGAGCAATCAAAGGAGAAAAACACTCCAAACCCCGAAAAGAAGATTCATTCCCCAATATGGTCACCAATTCTGTTATGAGGAAAATCACTCTATGGCATTAGGTGAACCACAATAGACAGAATGACTAAAGAAATCAACTCTAGTCTCAAGTCTGCTATATAAACAAATATGCTAACAAGACAAGATAAAGAACCTACCTCTTTCAGATGTTGGAAGAATATCATCGTTGAGAAATCGACTCAAAGCTATACACCTGCAACTTGTCCTCAAAAACCAAGATACACAAGCATATGGTGATAATGTATAAGGTTAGCACATATAATAGCATAATCCATCAATATTCAAAAAAAATATTCCCATGGAATAACAATTCAAATATTTTCAAGACATTAATTAGACGAGAAAAGAGTATTTCTATTAAAATATAAACAACAAAAGTGTATGAATGACATAATTCCATGTTGGCACGTCTCAGAACCGAGAAACTAAGTCTCTTCTAGCTTGGCCTCCACCACTTAATTCCTCCACCAAATGAAATCTCATATAAGAGAGGCAATGAGGGTATCCATCAAAGAGGGAAGATCTTGGGGGTTGAACAATGTGTTCAGACTTAAAAGGACAAAGGGATGCAGACTCAATATGAAGTGAATAATTTCTCCAGAGTAACTTTGCTCTCAAAGTTGAATTCTTTCTCCTCTTTTCCACAGCTTGGATATGGCCCATTTATATCCTTCAAATGGAACTGAAGGGCCAAGTTCGAACGTTTCTAGTAAATGGAAGGTCAAGGATCATGGATATCATGATGTGACATGGAAACCCGACATATTTTTTTAATTTTGGTCACAAAACCCGATGTACGCAGGTTGTAATGGTGCAACCTACGTATACACATGTTGTATAGTTGTTAGGGTGCGTATATGTGGAAAACTATGATTTTTAGCTCTGGGAATTGCAGAAAAGGGACTTCAAGTATGCATAGGGAAATGTAAAAGGCCTTATGAGCAAGTTGCATGGGGTGATGCAAATCTTGTTATAAAAAATAGCTCAGGAGATATAAGATGAATTTCATAGAGTGAGTGAAGTGAGTGCACGTATACTAGTTGGAGTATAAAAGATCGAGGGATAGACCTGTGCAAGGTGTGAACAAGGCCAACACTTAGTGAAGTGTTGAAAGATTCTCAAGAAGAGAGAGTGGAAGGAGTGCATGGGATATTTTTCTAAGTCTCGAAGCTCAAGAGAAGTAGCGCAAGTGTGCACCAGAAGACAGTTTAGGTTCCAGACTGAGAAGTAGCACAAGGTGTGCATATGAGTCTAAGTCCTTTGAGTTGACAAATATCAGGAAGGATAGTGAAATTCAGTTCTCGAAGGAAATAATTCCTTTTTTTTGGAGGACGAGTGGACAATATCCATTCAGAGGGAGACGGAGGTTCTAACTACCTTTAGATCTGAAGAAGGTGCATGGGTGTAAACCCTTTAAGCCCTTTGGAATTTGCGAATTTGACAGTTGTAGAGTGTGCATTGTGGAGGAGACGAGTTTCCCGAAGTTCCAGGATCTGAAGTAAATCTGGATCATTAGTAGATGAGAACATGTGTCTACTAATCAAGAATGTTCATAGATTCGTCAGTCCGGGAGAACGAAGGTGTAAATTTGTTAAGGTTTAATGAATCCCAAAGAGCCAAAGGCCATAGTAGATCTCGATCATTGGTTGAGAGGGAGATGTGGATTTTGGATCCATCCCTTCGCCAGTTTGATTCTCTGGAGGGTTTGAAGTGTTGTGTGGTTTTAGGTGAAAAACTATTTGGTGCCCGAAGCGTGGAGTAAACATAGGTCATTGATCTAAGGTGGACAGAAGTCGTCTGATATGCTAGTTCAGAGTTCGCACATCTGGAAGTATTGCATCTTAGAGAAGGGATACCCCACAAGCATGGAGTCCCAAAACCTACGTGAGCCGTAGATCTCGATGTGTAGTGTGAGACATTGATCCCCTCTGTTGTTCGACTATTTGTGAATTTGGCATTTAGGAGGATTTTTGTGCGTTGTAGTTGGGTCTCCCGAAACCTGAAGCTCTGAAGTACTAGATTTCCTACAGGTTAAAATATTAGCCAACGATTTTGGCTCGAGGTCATGTTGAATTCTCCGCTAAAGTGACAAGACCCTCATGAATGAAAATTTTCATGCAGGGAAAAGGAAAAAGGCATGTGGCATAGTTTTGAGGTTTTAGCAAGGACCTAAGAGCTAATTCATCTCCCTTGGTTGAACGATCCTTGACCAGGAGTTTGTGCGAGCCCCAAGAGTGGTAGGGGGTTTACGTCAAGTGGTATCATATCTTGAGTTTTGTCTAAAGACAATAGGAAAATAAGGAGATTTGTCTGATATCATCAAGTGATATAAAGAGAAGGGAAATAAGCTCTGTGAGAAAAATAAAATTTAGAATCATGTCGCCAAAAAGACGTAGAGAGAGACTTGTAGTCAATACAACCATGGGAGAGGAAATGAGACAAATGTGTGCAAGGTTGGATGCCATGTAGACAGTGTAGAGAAGAACACCTGATGTTGGTGATGTCATTTAAAGTGAAAATGAAGATGTGGAAGAAGAAGAAGTTGCAGAATAACAAGCAACAGAGGAGCGACTACTGAGAGTTGTTTTCAAGATGGGAACTAGAGCCAAGATGGAAGTTTCAATGTATGAAGTAAATTTGAATGTGGAATAACTTATTGACTAGATACATTATTTTGAAAATTACTTTGACTATGAGGAGATTGATGATGAAAATAAGGTAAAGCATGCAGTGACCAGGCTGAAGGGACAGGAAGCATTATGGTGGGACGAGTTGCAAGATGACAAAAGAAGAAAATGTAAGTCCATAATTAAGAGTTGGGATATAATGGTAGATAATTTGAAGGCTAAATTCATACCCAAGGATTCCCAAATAAATTTGTTAGGGAAATTGAAAAATATGAGACAGAAAGGTTTGTCGGTGAAAGAGTAGACGAATAGTTTTATAAGATGAACATAAGAGCAGGACATAGGGAGAATGATGAAGAAAATGTTGGTAGGTACATTAATGGGTTGAGATACGAAATATAGGATGAGATTAGGATGATGGAAATGATAAATTTGGAATATGATTATCAGGTATCCCTAAAGGCAGAAGAAAAGTTGGCAAGGAAGCAAAGTCAATGGAAGAGAGGAAAGAATCCTAACAGAGAAAGAAGAACTGTCAGAGAAAAATTCCAGAAGTCCATAGGTGGACCTGGAAGGTATAATAGTGAGAAAGAAAGAAGAGGAAGTTATAGAGGAGGACACTATGGAGGAATAAATTATTTTCCCAGAGGAAAAGGAAGATTCAGAGGAGAAGTGAAGTGTTATGCTTGTGGAAAAATAGGGCACTTGTCTTGGGAATCAGGGATGATTTTAAGGATGGAAATTTATTTTAAAATGTAGAAACCTTGGAGAATATTACTAATCCATCATATGTCAACTATAAATGTTTGGCGATATTTTTTAAAAAATATTCAAATTTCTAAGTATTTTATATAATTTTTATAAAATTTTGGCGATTTTTAAGGTAAAATAATTTTATCCTATAGAAATTGGGTGAATTATTTTTAAAATAACAAATTTCATTTTTGGAAAAACCATGGAAAATTAGCCCATGAGCGAAATTTAGCCCCTAAAATCATCCTTGTTGGGAATGCCCTGAAAAGAAAAATGCAGGAGCCGTAGAAGATCACATTTTTAAAGAACAATGGAAGAATTTGGAGACAAAGATGAAGGAAGAAGTAGTGGAATAAGGAATATCACTCATGATGAGGAAATATCTCGTAAATCCAAAGAAAGAGGTACGATAACCAGTCCAAAGGAACAGTTTGTTCATAATTGCTTGCAAGACCAGAGACAGGGTATGCAAGGTGATCATAGATAGTGGGAGCACTGATAACTTGGTATCCACGGAGATGATGGAAAATTTGAATATGGAGATGAATGCACATATGAATCCATACAAGGTGTCGTGGTTGTAGAAAGGACATCAAGCCATGGTAAGTCGACAATGTAAAGTTGAGTTTAAAATAGGTGGTTATAGAGATGAATTTTTATGTGATGTTATACACATGGATGTTTGTCACGTTCTGTTGGGGATACCTTGGCAATATGAGAGGAATGTCATGCATGATGGTAGGAAGAACACTTATACCCTGGAGAAGAATGGGTGTAATCATATGTTGTTGCCAATAGAAGATAAAGAAGTCAAAGAGGAAGCTAGTCCTAGTATATTACTCATGAGTGGGAAGGAACTCTTGAAATAAGTCAAGAAAGACCAAAAAATGTAGTTTGTTATTATCGGTAATCCGAGAGTCATTCTCAAAAGAAATTCTATGAATTATTTACATGTAGAAGTTCAAGAGTTATTAAATGAGTTTGTTGATATTGTGGTGGAAGAGTTACCTCACACTTTACCACCCATCAAGAATATCAGTCACCATATTGACCTTATTCCAGGAGCAAGTTTTCCAAACAAAGAAGCATACAAATTGACCCCTCAAGAGAATAAAGAGGTCAAAGAGAAAGTCCAAGAGTTTTTGGATAAAGGTTTGATCAAGGAAAGTTTGAGCCTGTGTGCAGTACTGACTGTGTTGAGTCCGAAGAAAAATGGAGGTTGGATAATGTGCACAAATTCTAGATCCATTAACAAGATAACCATCATGTATAGATTACCTTTACCCGGAATGGATGATTTAATGGATTTCTTGAGTGGATCTAGTTATTTTTCCAAAATAGACTTGAAGAGTGGTTACCATCAGATAAGGATTTGAGAGGGAGATGAATGGAAAACAACATTCAAAACAAATGAAGGACTGTATGAGTGGCTTGTTATGTCATTTGGATTAATGAATGCACTGAGTACATTTATGAGGTTGATGAATAAAGTACTCAAATATTTTATTGGTAAGTTGTTAATTGTTTATTTAGATAATATTTTAGTTTTTCAATAAGACTGAAAAGGAGCATTTAAGACACTTGAAAATGGTGTTGAGGAGGTTGCAGCAGGAAAAATTGTTGGTGAATTTAAAGAAATGTTATTTTTTGAAAACATAAATTTTGTATTTGGGGTTCATAATATATTCAAATGAATTGAAGATGGATCCAGAGAAGGTGAGGGAAATAAGAGAATGGTCTTCTCCAAGAAGTGTGTTTGAAGTAAGGATTTTTCATGGGTTGGCAATTTTTTACAGGAAATTCAGCAGTATTTGTGCACCCATACTAGAGACCATAAAGAAGAAACATGGATATTTTAATTGGACAGAAGAAGCAGAGAAGGGATTTAGAGTATTGAAAGAAAAGATAACAGAACAACATGTTTTAGTTCTTCCATATTTTAAGAAGACTTTTCAGGTCAAATGTGATGTAAGTGGAGTAGTCATTGGTGCAGTTTTAAGTCAATATAATAAGCATGTTGCTCATTTCAGTGAGAATCTAAATGATGTTAAGAGGAAGTATTCGACATATGACAAGGAATTTTATGTTGCAATTCAAGATTTGAAAAAGTGGAGGCATTATCTTATCCCGAAGGAGTTTGTTTTGTATACTGATAATCAATCTTTGTAGTTTATAACCAGACAAGAGAAATTGAATGAGAGACATGCCAAATGGGTAGAATTCATGCAGAATTTTAATTTTTTTATCAAGCATATTAGTGGAATCACTAACAAAGTTGCAGATGCTTTGAGCAGGAGATGTTTTATCTTGCAGGAATTTCAAGTGGAGACCTTGGGATTTGAACACCTCAAGGAGATGTATCAAGAAGACACAGATTTTAAGGAAGCTTATCAAGCATGTGAGAACCCTTTTCTAAGAGACAAAAATCAATGGATGGAGTATATGATCCAAGACAGACTATTATTCAAGGGAATTCAATTGTGTATTCTGAAATTTTCAATGAGGGACAATTTGTTGAAGGAGAAAAATAGTGGTGGATTCGATGGACACTTTGGCCATGCTAAAACATATGTGCAGATGATTTGTTCATACTATTGGCCAGGAATGAGGTATTATGTGAAGATGTTCATGGACATATGCATAATCTACTAGTATGATAAAGGAAAGCATCAGAACACTGGATTGTATCAACCATTTCCTATTTCAAACAGGCTATGGGATGCTATAAGTATGGATTTTTTTCTGGAATTGCCAAGAACCCATAGAGGGAGTGATTCAATATTTGTGGTGGTTGACAGATTTTTAAACATGGCACATTTTATACCATGTTATAAAACTAGTGATTCTACCCACATATAAAATAAAAAATTCAAGGAGATTGTGAGATTGGATGGGTTGCCGAGAAGTATAGTCTCAGACAGAGATACTTAATTTGTGGGACACTTTTGGAGGACCTTGTGGAAGAATATGGGGACAAGTTTGTCTTTCAGTTCATCATATCATCCTTAGACAGATGGACAGACTGAGGTAGTGAATCGAAATTTAGGGGATATGTTAAAGAGTTTGGTCATTGAACATAACAGTTAGTGGGAACAAATTCTGCCCCAAGTAGAATTTGCATATAATGACTCATCGAATAGGAGTATTGGTAAGAGACCATTCCAGATAGTATATGGAATGAATCCAAGAGGAATTCCAGAATTGCAAGATTTGAGATGAGATGAATTACGAAGTGTAGGAGAAGAGGATTTTGTTGCATAAATGTAGAAATTGCATGATCAAATCAAAGAACAACTACAGAATAACAATTAGAAATGCAAGAGTCGAATAGACCAGAGAAGAAGAGAGGTGTATTTTGAAATTGGAGATCAAGTCTTAGCACACCTGAGGAAGGAAATATTTCTAAAGGGGAAATATAACAAGTTGAAGATGAAGAATATAGGACCATGTAAGATCCTCAGAAAATTTGCTACAAATGCTTGTGAGATTGAACTATCAGAGGACATTGGAATTTCGCCAATATTCAATGTAGTAGAATTATACCGTTACAGGATGGATGGTACAAAAGGGATAGATGATTAAGAGGAGATTCAGTGGAAATGGAAAATTCCCATAGAAGAGAAGCCACGAATAGAGAAGATTTTAGATCAGAGGATTGCTAAGAAAACTAGGAGAAAATTTTATTATGAGTATCTGGTTAAGTGGAAAGATCATCCAGTAGAATATTTCAGTTGGATAACTGAGGTTGATATCCAGAAGCATGGAAAGACAGTGTAGGTGCTCATAGACAGGAGTCTGTGAATATTTTTTTCCAGAGGAGTATGATGCAGGAGCATCACCATCAACATTCAATGAGGCTAGGTAGAGGACAACTCAGCATCCAGTGCGGGCATTCAAAAGTGTTTTGGACTTCAAGGGGAGCGTGTCACTTTAATGTTTTAAAAATATTGTAATTAAAATCCCCGCAATTTTTTTGAATCTTGAGCCATTGTATGAGCTCAAGAAGATGTAATTTATTTTAATACCTATAGAATTCTACAAATATTTAGCATCGACTCATATATAAACTATAATATCGCATTTATTGCAATACGATTTAGTGGTAGGATGCTTAAATGTGATATGAAAGTACTAAGATAGTGTGGAGGGAAGGCTAGAGAAGCCCCTCGCATATAAATATGTGTAATCTATGCCCAAATAAGGTTGTTGAATAATATTGTAATTGTTGTTGAATTTATTTTCATTTCTGTTGAAACTTGTTGTGATTGTTGCTGAGAAAGAGAAGATGAAGAGTTGTTGAACTCTTTGTAAATGTTTTTTTGAAGAAATATAATATAGGATATTTGCTTCACATGTCTGATATTTCTTATCTCTATGTTATTTGGGTAATGTTATGTACTTGTTTTTTTGTGTTTATATGCCTACGAGTGTATTTCATAGTTGAATTAATGAACCTTTGATGTTATACAAGATTCAATTGTTTCTCTTTTTAAATCCTAGTGCAAGGAGTGCACAGTGGCCACGCAAGGAGTGGGAAGGTAGAGTAGTTTTCAGAATCAATATATAAGGAGATATAATGTGAATTTCATAGAGTGAGTGCAAGGAGTGCACGTATACTTGTTGGAGTATAAAATATTGATGGATAGAACCATGCAAGGTGTGCATAGGGACAACACTTAGTGAAGTGTTGAAAGAGTCTCAAGAAGAGCGAGCGCAAGGAGTGTGTGGGAGATTTTTCTAAGTCTCGAAGCTCAGAAGAAGTAGCGCAAGTGTGCACTAGAAGATAGTTTAGGTTCCATGTCGATAAGTAGTGCAAGGTGTGTGCATGAGTCTAAGTCCTTTGAGTTGAAAAATCTTAGGAAGGATAGCAAGATTCAATTCTCAAAGGGAAGAATTCCTTTTGTTTGGAGGACGAGAGGACAAGATCTGTTCAAAGGGAGCCATAGGTTCTCACTACCATCAGATATGAAGAAGGTGCATGGGTGTTAACCCTTTAATCCCTTCAGGCTTCGGAAATTAGATAGTTGTAGAGTGTGCATTGTGGAGGAGACAAGTTTCCGGAAGTTTCAGGATCCAAAGTAAATTTGAATCGTTAGTAGACGAGAACATGTGTCTGCAGATCAAGCGTGTTTAGAGATTCACAAGTCCGGGAGAATGGAGGCGTAAATTTGTTAAGGTTTGAGGACTCCCAAAGGGCCAAAGGCTAGAGTAGATCTCAATCATCGATTGAGAGGGACACATGGATCGTGGATCCATTCCTTTGCTAGTTCATTACTCCGGAGGGTTTGGAGTGTTGTGTGGTTCGAGGTGAAAAAATATCTGGAGCCCGAAGCATGGAGTAAATGAAGGTCATTGATCTGACACGAACAAAATCCATCTGATATGATAATTTGGAGTTCGCACATCCATAAGTATTCCATGTTTGAGTAGGGAAAACTCCCAAATCTCGGAGTCTCGAAACCTCTGTGAGCCATAGATCTTGGCGTGCAGTGTGATTTTCTAATCCCCATTGTTGTTTAGATATTCGTGAATTTAGAGTTTGGGAGGATTGTTGTGTGTTGTATTTATAACTCCCGAAGCCCGGATCTTTGAAGTACAGGAGTTCCTGTGGGTTAAAATATTAGCCCACGATTTTGGCCCAAGGTCATGTGGAATTCTCTGCTAAAGTGACAAGACCCTCGCGAACACAAATTTGTGTGCAGGGAAAAGGAAAAAGGCATGTGGTATAGTTTTGAGGGTTCAATAAGGAAACGAGAGCTAATTCAAATCCCTTAATTGAATGATCCTAGACTAGGAGCTCGTGCAAGCCTCTGGAGTGGTAGGGGGTTTGCGATACCACTTCTGGGAATTGTAATGTATTTCAGCCATCGTGATTTCTCCTATGACCTCACACATTAGGGGGAATATGTTACATCACTTTTTTCTACACTCTATGCATCATGCTTTGGTGGCCTACCCTTTCCCTCTACAAACTCAGTTTCCACATCTTGCTTAGTCAAAATTCAAAAACTCAAATTTTTGTAAATATATGCGGGCTCCAGTTATACAACATGTGTATACAAAGGTTTCTCCATTACAACCCATGTACATCATGTTTTATGCTCAACTTTAAAAATATTTCGGATTTTCCATGCCAAGTCAAGGGATCTGTTGGCCCTCGACCAAGTTTTGAGAAAACCTTGGTCAAGTTTGACCACTTTTTGGAATTCGATACATTGGTCAAGAAAGGATCACTGAAGTGGAGCTGAGATCGTGGATCTCACTTATTTTGCGGGCTTTGTAAGGGGTTCTTTAGGGTTTTTGTAATGGGTTATGGGATGTCGGACCATGGGGTTTACCCATGATTAGGCCCTATTGTAAGGGATTATAAAAGTATAAGTAAGAATGTATTGTATAAGGGTAGTGGGAAGTGGATGAGTGCAAGTAGTTTTGAGTTTCTTTGTGCAACAGAATGTGTATGTAAGGATTTATGCTCGATAAAAAAGTTAGCTCTATGCCTAAGCCTAGTTTTGGAAGGAGGATCTGGTGCTCAGTGCAGAGATCTCTTGTCCTATGAAAATTGTGGCTTTGTGGCTTAGTGCACAGGAGCAACTGGATGTAAGAGATTGAAAGAATAATAAAGAAGACGAAGCAGTTGGTGGGCGTAGCCCCACACTGGGGTGAACCATGTATATCTTGTGTCTTTGGTTTTCTTTGTGATTTTTTGGTTATGTTATGAATCTGCTCAGTGCCTTGAATGTTATGTATGATAGATATATATGTTTTTGATTAGTGATTTACTTGTGTTAAGGATGAATGAATGTAGATATAAATCAGTGTTATGTACTAAGAGGTTGAAGTGATTAATCTTTCTTGTTACTACGTTGATCTCTATTAGGGTATGTTATACAATGTTATTAAATATAATGAACTAATGCATATCATCTTCTAAGTGTTAATAGAGTAATTTTTGAAGTGTTATTATCACATATCTATGTCCCATCTTCGTTACAGACACTCGTGTCTTGTAACCCCCCCTTCTTCTACCTCAGGTGAGACATCGCTTGCTTCCCAGGCATTGCCGAAAGGGTCGGTAGTTAGGGTTTTGTTGGTATGTTGCAAGAGTTGAACCATGGGTCTTCCCTTGTGCCAAAAAATGGTTCTGTTGTCGGGACCTGAAACTATGATTGTTGGGAACTGAAGTAAGGAAAAGAGAAGCTTTGTGCATAGATCTACTGCTGAAGTGCGCAGTACTCTACTTGACTTGCGAAGCTCTGTGCTAAGAAATAAATCCAATCTGAAGAAAAGAGGTAAATATTTGTGCTTTGATAAGAGTAAGATAAGTGAAAATTTGTATTTCGAAAGCATTAATTTAGGTATGTTTAATAGATTTTGTCCTATTATGAAAGCTAGGGCATAGTTGGAAGAAAGATTCTATCTAAGTAAATCTACTAGAAATGAAGAAAGATATGTTATTCCTATGCACAAAAAGAATTTTTGGACCAATAAGTGGATGCAGGAACCTAGAAAGATTTTTTGCAGTTTGCAGGTCCAACACTGTGATCCTAGTGCGTAGTACAGGGGGGGTTGGGGAACATACAAGAGAAAGAGAGGATTGACACTATGTTATAACTGCAGAAGACCGGGACATATTGCTAAGGAATTCCCTGGTACAGGTCATATTTGTCTTTGTTGTAAAATTGTTGGTCATGAGGTTGAGGATTGTCCAAGAATGATTGTTGAAGTTGAACAAATGAACATGGGACAAGAAAACTATCAAGAGACTAGGAGCATGTTAGAGAATCAGAAAGAGAAATAATCAGAGAAATATCAGACTATGTTATTATAGTTGAAAGAAACGATGAATGATCACAAAGATGTCAGTTTGTCAGAGATCCTGAAAGTAAAACAACACACAAATACAAGAATAGAAGAATTCAACATAGACTGTGTCTTGGATGAGGAAACACAAGTGAATATTATGACAAAAGACACTTGGAAAATTTTGGGAAAAATTATTGTGGTACCTTCATTGGGAAGGATAGGCTTGTTCAAGGGAAAGATGATAACCCTATGTTGAAGAGTTAATAATGTACCTATTATTATTCATGGAACATTGACTGAAGAGGAATTTGAGGTCATTAAGTTTGTTGAGAAAAACACCCCTTTCCCACTTTTATTAGGTAAGACTTGGATTGAGAAGGATCAGATTAGGAGGAAAGAAGAGGAAGAAGCTATAGAAAAGAAAAATCAGGAACTAAGGGAGTTCATAGCTAAAAAAATAGATCGACTAATAGAAGAACACGAGGATAATTTGAAGAAACAAAAAAAAGTATTAGCACGGGAGGGACAGAAGGAAAGATAACTAGCTATCAAGGTTGAAAGAATGCAAAAATGTTTGAAGGACCTACCTATGCAAGAAAGAAGAATGCCCACCCTGGAATTAATAAGAGAAGGGATTTTAACTTCGAACACTTTGAGAGAACAACAGTAGTGTGAAGTCACTACACTAGGAGAAGATAAGAATAAGAATGGAAAGAGGATTCCAGAAGTAGTTAGAGAGACTCTGATCAAAGGAAAGAAGGCAAGAAAGATCAACAAGAAGAAATACAAGCTAGAAAAGATACAGAAGGCTATAGAGAACAAATGGAACACTTTGCAAACTTGAACCTTGTAGGAGGTAGGTTCACAGGATTTGAACCTCGCCAAAACAGCAGGACCGTGCAGAATGGGACTTCTCCCTAGCGAAGCTATATGACCATTGGAGGCGCCCTGACAATTAGAATGACACTCCATAACGGTTAGAAAATGCATTTATGGGTGGATGGATCACTTTTGGGATGTTGACACCACTCCATAACAGACAGATTCGCATTGATGGAAGCATTCCTTCCTATTGGAAGAATCTGTTACGGTGTCTCGCTTATTTAAACCGTTGGATGCTGTGCCGAAACCACTTTTTTCCACTCATGATTAATTGATCCAAGAAGATAATTGATTGTGTGTCGAGATGTGTTATTATAATCTATACCTCACCATCCATTTTTCTACCCCCCTGTCCATTCTCCTACCTCGACCTGTCTATTTAAAATTGAGAATGTCGGGCAAACCTAGTTCATTAGAGAAGTCTGTCGAGGAGGTCCTCAAGAAGATAATGGCCGACAAACAGTTATCTGAAGGTGTCCAAGCATCATCAATCAGGGGAATACAAGCTTCCCCTTTGACTAGATGATGTTCTCACCATGTTAACCTCGCAACCGAGAAGTGAAGTAACCATCAGGGCGATCTGGCTAATGTGAAGCAGATCCCGTCGATATTACCAAACTACATTCCATCGTTGGCTAGTGTAGTTAACCGCGAAAACATTCCATGTGATTATGAGTACAATTTGTTCACCATGTATATTCCAAAGGGAACATGCGTAGTAGGGAGTCAGTTGGGACAGATCACATTGCTGAAGAACAACGAATTTCATCTAGGTAAAAGAAAGAACTATGCTACTCTCGCACTCCATCGCTACTTAACGAAGACAACTAGAAAGAAGCCTCACCTTGTCTCGTAGCCATAAATTAAGGAATTGGCCCAGTACACTGTGCCAAACATGATGAATATTCCTCATTTTGGTCATCACTAGGAGGTTAATGCTTGCGTTAAACTCCTCTTGTCATGCTATCATGGAGGATTTCTATAGATCTGGTGCTAATCCACTAGATTATAGGCTTAAGAATGAAGGTACCTGAACTTAAGAAATTTTATCCAGGGAAGGCCCCGAACCACTCTCTGGAACAATGCATCAAGGAATCTTATGGTGAAGTCAAAAAGGGGAAGCGAGGCTACAAATTAGCCTCTATATAGGATGGTGTAGTGCACCTCACCTGCCAACTCATAGCTGGAAATCTTGTAAGGGTTAAATGCCCCACTAAGGTCACCGTGTTTGTGGTGGACCTCATAGGAAAATGTGTGGAGGGCATGCAGATGAATTGGGTGAGTTACCTCATCAATGAACTAGAGAAATATTGTCATGAAGCTCGGGATTTGGGATATGAATTCCATTTTTGTTGGCTAATCATGTTGATCGCATTTGTCACTTGTAAAATGCCTGAAGGAGCCACCTTTTCAGAGATCGAACCCTCGGAGCCGTTGGCTGCTAGGTTTTCTACCTTGTGGTACACCAACGATATGACAAAATAGTGGCATTCCAATGTTGCTTTCCATGCGTATTATCAGCAACTGAAGGTTTCCATTGAAGAATTTCCACACATGACACCATGCACCCTACACCAATACAAATCGATAGCCAAGTTCCATATGGATCCACATTTCATCTATATCACTGCGCGCAGAGATGAGAACAAGGAAGTGTTACAATCTTACTATAAGATAACAGATGAATACATGGAGCAGATCATGAAGGAGTGGCCGAAGGAGTTCCTTGTACCTGTTGTTGATGCAAAACTCTCTGACACTAACACCATAAGTATCCCCATGGTCACCCGAGTCAAGCATGTCGGACAGTCCAACGGGACGAAGAAGAAGAAGAAGAAGGAAGAAGTCCAGAATATAGAGACCAATGAGGAGGACAATGCCTCTAAAGAAAATGAATCTGGATCGCCCAGAGGAGGATGAGAAGACCAAGCAGATGGAAAAGGAGGAGGGGATGAAGGAGAAAATCAAGGAGAAGGTGAATCTACACCACTGAAATATCCCCTTACTGAAGCAGTAACACCGAAGAAGAGGAAGGTTTCTCCATATAAACCTTCGGCAAGAAAGAAGATGCATGCTAGTAATCCCCATTTAGAGGCCACGCTCATGGAAGACAACATCAGTTTGGTCTGCAGAGCTCTGGAGGATGATTTCGAGGCCATCTTGTAGATATATGGAGTGAATCAGGATGACCTATATGGTAGGATTGAAAAGGAATTGAACGAAGTACAACAAGCTATTTGTTCGGTCCATGCAGTACCTACTGCATCATAGATTGCAAAATTGGGGGATGAACCGGCCAATTAAGAAGACTTGTAGATGCGATAGAGGCTCGACTTCAGAAAGTCCAAGAAGAGAAGGAGAATCCTAAAGAAGCCTTGAAACAAGAGAAAGAAGAATTCTTAGAGAAATTACGAGTAGCACGGTACTGTGTAACCGCCTATGAAAATGAGAAAGAAGAGTTTCAGGCGATGATCCAAGAGGAAAAATCCCAACTATAGAGATAAAAGGAGCAGTTTCTCGCAGAACGGGCTATGGTCAAAGAAGTAGTTAATAAAGCATGTCGCTCTACTCCAATATTGTCATAGGAGGAACAAGATTTGCTCAAGGTTCAAGTGGTGAAACTCACTGAGATCATCCAGCAACTTCAAGCAAGGATAACATAGTTGGAGATCGAAGTAGTACCGAGCACCCCACAGGAGGTGTGTGACCAGAGGGAGGAAGCCTCTAAGAATGCAGTAGGAAGGATCAGATCCCTCGCCTCAGAATGCAAACAATTGAGAAATAGAAGCGTGCAAACATATGAATGCCTCGCAGAATATCCAGAGCTAACGAAACTTGAAGCATAGTTACATGAGGTGCAATAGTAGGCTTTCTCCATGTAGGTGCAGATGAAGCTACTCACCATAGTTGAAAGAATGAAGAGATCTCAAGAACAGTGTGCAGTGCAGCAACAAATCACTGCCCTCTAGGGAAGGTTATGGAAGTCACGTAGAAGCTACAACCTATGTAGGATGAAGCCTGCAAGGTGTTCTAAGAAATTGAGGGACAATTCTCACAATTGGACCAAGTTGTTGCATCAGTGGAACAATTCTTGGAAGGGCCTATTACAGAGCAGATGATCCAAGAGCTCACTAAGCAGGAGGCTCAGGGAAAGCAGAAAGTCGAGGTAGATCGAGTTAATATCAAGGCCTTTGAAGTAGTGTTTCCCAAACTGGAGTGACTCGGGATGAGTCACAAGTGAGTGTTGGGGGCCTGCTGGCCCTCGACCAAGTTTTGAGAAAACCTTGGTTAGGTTTGACCACTTTTTGGACTGTGACACATTGGTCAAGAGAGGAGCGCCCAGGCGAAGTTGAGATCACAAATCTCACTTATTTTGTGGGCATTGTAAGGGGTTCCTTAGGGTTTTTGTAATGGGTTATGGGATGTTGGCCCATGGGGTTTACCCATTATTAGGCCTTATTGTAAGGGATTTTAAAAGTATAAGTAATAATGTATTGTAAAAGGGCAGTGGGAAGTGGTTCAGTGCAAGTAGTTATAAGTTGCTTTGTGCAACATAATGTGTATGTAAGGATTTGTGCTCGATAGTGAAGTCAACTCTGTGCCTAAACCTAGTTTTGGAATAAGGATTTGGTGCTCAGTGCATGGATCTCCTGTCCTATGCAAAGCTTGGCTCTGTGGCTTAGTGCAAAGGAGAAATTGAATGTAATATATTGAAGAATAATAAAAAAGACGAAGCAGTTGGTGGACGTAGCCCCACACTGGGGTTAACCATGTATATCTTGTGTCTTTGGTTTTCTTTGTTCTTTGTTGGTTATGTTATGACTATGCTCAGTGCCTTGAATGTTATGTATGATAGATAGATCTATTTTTTCTTAGTGATTTACTTGTGCTAAGGATGAATGAATGTATATATAGCTCAGTTGTATGTGCTAAGTGGTTGAAGTGGTTAATCTTTGTTGTTACTACGTCGATCTCTATTAGGGTATGTTTTGTGATGTTATTAAAGATAATGAACTAATGCATATCATATTCTAAGTGTTAATAGAGTACTATGCGAAGTTTTATTATCATAGATTTGTGTCCGAGCTTGGTTACAAACACCTGTATCCTATAACCTCCCCTACTTCTACCTCTGGTGAGACTTTGCCTGCTCCACAGGCATTGCTGAAAGGGTTGATAGTTAGGGTTTTGTTGGTATTCTGAAAGCATTAAACCCTAGGTCTACCCTTGTTCCAACAAGATCCATGATCCTTGGCCTTTCATACGCTGGAAATTCTCTGATTTGACCCTTCAATTCCCTTTGAAGGCTATAAGTTGAGACATATACAAGCCTTGAAGAGGAAGCAATAACTTGAGAGAAAGTAGACTCTGGAGAAATGTTTCCCCATGTTACATCCTTGAGTCTTCATCCCTTATTCCTTTAATTCTAAATTCTCCTTATGTTTATCCCCCAATCTATCTTTATCTTGTGAAGGAGGAACCCAATTACTCCTAGAACTTGTGAGCTTGCATTGTGGAGGATTGAAGTGGTAAAGGCCTAGGTGGAGGGAATTAGTTTCTTAGTTTCAACGAGTTATTGATACATAATGTTGTCCCCTATGTACTTATGTTGATTATATTAATATAAATACTCTTTTCTCATCCAATTATATGTTGCAAAGGTTTATATTATTTTCCATGGGTAAATTTTACATACATGTTGATGGATTATGCTAGTTTATATGTTGAAATTTCATACATTTTCCATATGCCTATGTATCTTGGATGTTGAGGACAAGTTGTAGGTATCAATAATTGGATTAATTGGATTGTGAGCTCAATGATGGTCTCCTATGAATTTCTAGAAGAGGTAGGATTCTATCCTTTATTTTGTTGGCATTTCCATTTATCTAGCATATTTGAGATTTGAGTTGATTTCTTGGTGTCATTCTATTTATTATGGTCCTACCCCAAACCATAGATATTTATTCCTCATAAAAATATGGACTTATCTTCTCTAGGATATATTCTACTCCATATTTTGATGTGCTCTTTTATTCAAAGGTAATCTTTCTTGCAACAATCCTACTCATCCTTGTAAATGATTTTATCTCATGTTCTGTAGAAGAATACCCAATAACCATACCTCTAGGGTTTTTTATATTTTTAATCCTTTCAATGAGGGTATTTTCCTTTGTTTCGTGAGGCTCGTGAATTTATTATTTAAACCCAACCAAGAAATGTGTCCAGGTCCTTTTTTTTTTTGTTCAACTCCTCCATGATTAATAATTTGAGTCAACCCTGGTGGATAACACTATGTTTGGTGTTTTCAGGATGATCTTGGGCTCTAGCTGACATTTTTGTTAATCTCTTTAACAAGAAAAATGGAAGACTCATTCTCCTTTCTCCTTTGTAATGCAACAAAAATATCATGTGGTACATCAAGGTAATGGTATATCTACCTTCACAGGTGATGTACCTCTGAATCATATTTAGCAATTCACCCCATTCATCCTTGAGCCAACTCCTTGGAATACCTTTTCTCTAGTCAGGGTTTTGATGTTGTGGATTTAAGAAATGATTTATTTCTGCATTGGTAATGGTTTGGTTCTTAAACCATTTTTCTCCATCTATGGGTATCTTAGCAGTTGTTGCAATGGAATATTTTGAAACCTACAGAGTCACATATCCAAATTCGACTTTGTTTCCATTAAATATTTCTGCAAACGCTCTGCTAACCTCTAGATTGGATCCTCAAATATTCTCACATAGAGAGAACCATCCAACCTATTTAAATTGGTCAACGAACTCAGAATAAGATTTTGGTAACTTGACACCCTCTGGTTCAATGTGTACAATGTTTCCTCCTTTACCCATTTCCCTCAAGCTGAAAACTCTATCGTGTTATGTCGACAATTAGAATGAATAGGGTAACAATTTAGGTGAAAGGAAAAAATCAAGGATTCATTATTTTTAAATAACACAACCAGCATGCAGCAAGGTCACGTCAAGGATGCACAATCATTTCAATGACTAGGCGGTGAGCTAACAAACTTGGGAAATGACATGAAAAATGGTTAATTATGATTTGATAGGGCACATAATTATCAGATTTAGTATGTACAAACATATGATAACCTCTTAAAAAAATCATTAACTAAGGTTTTCATGGCTTACTTGAAATTTGGACAACAAAAACAAATATAACCTTTAATTACCCTTTTAACCCTAATGTAAAACTTCGAGTAGTGACAATTCGCTATTGGATGTTCAAAACTTAAACAAAGGTAATGGAACTTGAACCTGCAACTCTATTGTTGGGAAGCCAAGATTTTCATAGAAAAAAATGGTTTTTTGACTTGATTGTGACTCATGGAAGACACTTTTTAAGTCTCATTACAAACTTTTGTACTATTTACAACAGATTAGACCAGACCAAAAAAAAATTGACTCAAACAAACCATATTGACCCAATATAACTCAGGAGAAGGTAAGAAAATTTTCTATCACTACGAATTAGGTTCTAACACCTTACTCCAATTGGGGATGGAGTCCTTCCTATGAGGCTCCAAGAACCTGTAGACCATGTTCCTTCTTGAAAACATTTTCTATGAAACTTATAGCCAGATGCTATTCTTATTAAGTAATCCATATTGAAGACACAATGTACGCTTTCAACCAAGTTGTCAAACAAACTGAAGAATTAATCTGATGTGAAACTCCATACTAGTGCTTTTCGATTGAGCTATGGAATCTTTACCTAACTAATTTTCTATAGACCATTTCAAACCACACCGATATTTACAATGGAATTAATCCACCAACAACTTTAGTAAAAGAAGTGTTTGAGAAAGAACACATTCACGGGGCCTCCTAAGAGATCTTCACCTTCAATATTTTGCAGGATAAACATGTTATTTTCCAAATCGTTTGCAACCTTAAATGGCCCAAACCAAAGATAATCAAACTTAGTAATTACCATGTTTAACTTTATCTTCTCTCCTAGTATCCCACCTCAAGACAAGATCCCCTAGGAGAAAATTACCTTGTTTTGTCTTCCTGTCAAAAATGGATTTAACTTTGTTATTATAGACCTAATTCTTTTCATTCAACAATTATGTGGTCTGCTAAACTTCTATCAATTGAAAGATATTTCTTTGCATATCATTGGGTTCCTTCCAGAAAAGAGATTGATTCATAATACAATGTTTTGTAGCCTTTAATTTCAAAGATATTACCTTTGATTTGTCAATGTCAGGTGGAGCTTGCAAATTTTGCAAAAAATATACAATATCCTTATACCATGATGAATCAAAAAACAAATTGGTGTACCTCAAAATTATTTCCATCATTCTAAGAAACTCCATTAGTTAGGTGATTGAAAATAAAATTTAATCCAAGAGCTTTATATTTTGACTCTGCCAACAACCTTAATAGGCCCTGTCCCTTCACCAACTTGGTAGGTTTAATATCCATCTCATACACTAGAATCTTAGCAATCCACCTGCCCCTTTTTCCATCAGTGTCGGGTTGTGTTAAAATTTCCTTCATAGTATTGTTGGGCACATAAGCAACCACTTTAGAATGAAAAATATAAGTTATAAAATATTTTAATTCTTTTACCATAGCATATCCCTTCTTTTCAATGATGTTGTACTTTAATTTTGCATCTCTTAATGCCCTGCTAAAAAAAACAATTGGTTTCTCAAATCCCTCAGCGTTCTTCTACAAAAGTACATCTATAATGTCCTCTGAAGAAAAAGAGAATGTTACAAATTCTTTGGAATAGTCAAGGTTGATTAAAACTGGTGCTTTTGCCAGGGCCTATTTGATGGTCTCAAAAGATTTTCTTGCTTCCAAAGTCCATTTTATTTCACTATATTTTCTAAGCATGGAATTTATCAATTTTACAATCTCTGCAAAATTGAGAATAAACCTTCTCAAAAAATTGATCTTGCCTATAAAAGATTGTATCTCCTTCTTGTTCCTTGGTATGATAATATTTTGGATAGCCTCAACTCTAGATGGATTAATCATTATACCCTCTGGAGAGACAATATGGCCAAGTATTTTACCTTCTTTAATGGAAAAATGAGACTTCTTAGGGTTTCAATGACAACCTATATTTATGTTGGGTTGTTATATTATTTGTAGTGTGTTGGCTCTTGACCAAGTTTTGAGGATTCTTGGTCATGTTTGACCTAATTTTGGGACTTCGACAGGCTGTCGAAGGTGGAGCGCAAGACGAAGCGGAGATCACGAGATCTCGGCCCCTTTTAGGGCCCTTTTTGGGATTCAGGATTATGTAATGTGTATGGGATGCCAGCCCATGGGTTTACCCATGTTTAGGCCTATTTTGTAATGTATAAATAGAAGTCTAAGCAATGTAAGGAAAAGGGGCATCTATGTGATCGAAAGTGCTAAGTGTTAGAGTTGGATCTATGTGATCAAGAGATGTAATTTATTTGTGCATACTTTGTGAGTCTTGCAAGGCTAGTGAAATTAACTGTAAGAGACTATGTGAAGGCTTGGTGTTCTATATTAGCTAGAAGAAGGAGGATATGGCAGAGTGCGTGTAGATCTCCTGTATTCTGTGAAGTAGGAATTGGATGTTATGTGCATGTAAGAAGATTGACCAAAGATAATAAAGAAGAGAAGAATTGGTGGACATAGCCCCAGGGTGGGGGTGAACCATGTACATGTTGTGTTGCTATGCTTTGTGCGATGTATTGATGTGTTTATGTGTTTACTTGCTTAGTGCTTTAATATATATGAATGATAGATAGATCTCTTGATGCTTAGAGATTAATTATATGGATGCATGTTAGATATGACTTGTGTACATATGTTTAATGCTTAAATACCTTAGATCTGAATGAATACTGTGATATTCTGAGATTAGGGTTTAACTGCGCTGTAACTAAGAACTAGATATTAATGAATGTTAATTGTTGAGTGCTTTGTTAAGTGTTAGAATCACAGATATGTGTCCTAGCTAAGGTTGCAGACATCTGAGTACTGTAACCACCCCTACCTCTACCTCGGGTGAGACTTCATCTGCTTCGCAGGTGTTGCCGAAAGGGCCAGTAGTTAGGGTTTTGTGGTGCATAGCGTTGAACCCTATGTCTTCCCCTGTGCCAAAAAATAGTTTTGTTTCTGGGACCTGAAACTATGATTGCTGGGAACTGAGGAAGAATAATATTTGTGCGAAGATATGACCTGAAGTTGTGAAAGATTTGTGCATAGATATGTCTCTCTAGTGCGCAGTATTCTACTCGATCTGTGAAGCTATGTGCTAAGAAAAGAAGTATGATCTGAAGAAAAGAGGTAAGATCTAAACGCTTTGTGCTCTAATAAAGGTAAGAATAGTGAAAAGTTTTAGATCTGGAAGCTTTGTGCTCTACTAAAGATAATATTAGTGGAAATTTTTGTTTTTAAAGTATGGATCTAGGTATGTTTGACAAGATATTTCCTAGCTTGAAAACTAGGGCACTGATGGAAGAAAGAAGATTTGGTATGAGTATATCTGATCAATATAGTGAAAGATATCTTATACCTATGCATAGAGAGAATGTTTGGACTAACAAATGGATGTAGGACCCTAGAAAGAAGTTTTTGCAGGTTAGCTACCATGATCCTAGTGCACAGTACAGGAGAGGTTGGGGATCATTTAAAAGAAAGAGAGGATTAACCATTTGTTATAGTTGCAGAAGACTGGGACATTTGGCTAAGGAATTCCCTGGTAGAAGACCTAGTTTCCTCTATTGCAAAGCTATGGAACATGAAGTATTGGATTTCCCTAGAATGATTGTTAAGGTTGAAAGGATGAATATGAGACAAGAAGACCAAGAGAAAGGTCAAGCAACTGAGATTATGGAAGAACCCCGTGAGATTATGATAGAACCCCAGAAAGAATCAAAAAAATTATTGCTACAGATGAAGGAAACCTTGAATGACCACCGACATATCAACTTATCAGATATCTTCAAAGAAAAAGAGTGCATTGAAACAAGAATAGGAGACTTTGACATTGACTATGTTCTGGATGAGGAAACACAGGTGAATATCATGACAGAAAGAACTTGGAAATTTTTAGGGGAGCCTGCTATGATTCCTTCATTGGGAGAAATAGGATTACTCAGAGGAAAGTTGATAACCCTATGTGGAATAATTAACCATATATCTATGATTTCTCATGGAACTTCAACAGAGGAATTATTTGAAGTCATAAAATTTATTGTGAACAATGCCCCATTTGCTATGTTACTAGGAAAACCTTGGATTGAAGGAGATCAGGCTAGAAGGAAAGAAGAAGAAGTCTTAGAACAAAAGAAGCAAGAGTTGAAGGTTTTCATGACTAGGAGAATCGCACACTTGATTGAAGAACAGGAGAACCGAGTGAATCTATTTCAAACCAGAGACTTGGATGTCAGAGTGGGAAGAACACTAGAAGACCCACAGAAGACTGAAGTACCTATTCCAAATACAGATGAAGTATTACCCCTTATTTATAGGAAAGAATCTCAACAGCATGAAGTTACTCTGCCAAATGAAGATAAGAATCAGAATGGAAAAAGGAATTATGAGACGAAGCTCACTGGAAAAAAGGCTAGAAAAATAAGTAATAAGAGAGCTAAGATTGAAAAGTTATAGAAGGTTCCAAAGGGAACTTCGCAGAAGGAAAATTTACAAAATTGGAACTTCGTCGGGATATCAGAACTGCGTCACATGGCACTTTTCCATGGTGAATAAATATAGTCGTTGGAAATGGTATAACCATTAGACCGATGGCCTGATTGGGTAGAAAGGAATTTATGGTCAGAAAGTTCACCACCATACTGTTGGGACCGTGCCATAACAGAAAAACTGATTTAATGAAGGCTTCTCACCTATTGCAAGAGATTTGTTTCCAGGTTATCTATTTATCCCATTGTGCCACACAATGAGAACACTTTTTAAAACTGTGACTATCTAAGCCCACAAAATAGTTGATTTTTCACAATGATCATATCGCTATTTTCATCCATCCCATTGCATTGAGCAGTTACTCTTTGAACCCGAGATATTCAACCACCAGCGTACTCGAAGAGTCTCTGAAGGAAGTACTCATCGACCTCATGACTGAGAGATTCATGCTTGAAAGATTGATGTTTGTGGGTGTACAAGCGTCATCAACAAGAGGAGTGCAAGCCTCTCCGTCGACTGCTCACAGAGCCGGACCATCCTGACCATCAGTGGAAAAGAGAACCAAACACAGAGATGACCTAGAAAATGTGAAGCTGATCTCGACCATATTGGCTGACTACATCCCACCTCTGGCCGACGCGGTGAGTCGAGATAGTGTGCTAAGAGATTTCGAGTACACCATGGTTACTACGTACCTCTCGAAGAGGATACGTGTAGTTTGAACGCAGCAGGACAAGATCGCAACGTTGAAGTTCAGTGACTTCAACCTCGAATATTGCAAGAACTATAGTATGCCTCCCCCATATAAATACCTGACTAGGAAAAAGGGGAAGAACTCAAAGATAATCCCCCAACCATGGATGATGAACCTCGCACAATCCACCTTGTTAAATGTAATGAAAATCCCACACTTCGGAAGGCACCAGGAAGTCAATGCATGTGTCAAGCTATTGCTTTCATGTTAATATGGCAGCTACTTATGGATAGACCTTCGTATCACGGTCGATCTGAAGTTGATCCATAGGATCATAGGATTAAGTATGCAAGGACCCGACCCACAGGATTTCTATCCAAGAATATCCATAGAAGATCAAGGGTACATACGATGATGTTTAAAAGGGGACGTGAGGCTACAAGGTAGACTCCATCTAGATTGGCGCAGTGCACCTAGCTTGCCAGTTAATAGCCAGAAAGTTAGTAAGGAAGAACTGACCCACGCAGGTCATCGACTTTGTCATTGACCTTGCAAGGAAGTGTGTGGAAGGTCTACAGATGAACTGGGTGAAGTAACTAGTTAATCAACTCGAACTAGACTTTCACAAAGCATGGGATCAGGGCTATGAGTTTCACTTTAGTTGGCTCTTGATCCTCATCGCCTTTGTTGCCTGGGAGATGCTAGAAGGTGTGACCTTTTTGGATATTGAACTATTCGAGCCACTTGTTATGAAGTTCACCACACTCTGGTACTCAAGTGATATGAACAAATAGTGGCAGTCGAATGCTTTTTTTCACACATATTACCTTCAGTTGAAGAGAGCCATCGAATTTGAACCTCAGATGACTCCAAACACCCTACATAGGTTCTGAACCCTGATGAAGTTATGTATAGATTGACACTTCATCTATCTTACAGCACAAGCCAATGAGCATAAGGAGCGGCTTCAGTCGTACTACAAACTCACAGAAGAGGACCTTGAAGAGATCACTAAGGACTGGTCGGTAGACCTCCTTATTCCAGCAGACCCTACAGAGATGTCTGACCCTGATAGCCCGGAGGCCACCCACAAAGAACATAATACACCCAGACCTAGCAGAACGAAGAAGATCGAAGAGGTCCAAGACTTAAGCAGAACCTCAGGAAATACTACTTCCATATCACCTGACCGAGGGGGTGATGATGAAGATATAAATGGCAAAGGATCTGAACAAAAGAAAGGAAAAGTAACACTACCTAGATATGAGATTGATCCCCTGAAGAAGAGGAAGGTTTCTCCCCGAAACCTTCTTCCAAGAAGAAATCGAGAGCCACCATGACAAAGATGATGATTGTGCTCACTACCGATGATTTAGAATTCATCATCGTAGCCCTAAACGACACTTCGCTAGAAATCATGGAGAAACAAGAAGCTAAGAAGGAGGAAATTTATGACAGAATTAAGGTCAAATTTCGAGGGGCACAACAGGCCCTTCAGTCCAACTGTGTAGTGTCCACTGCACCCCTTCCATCAGGAGAACCAAAGTTGGGAGATGAACTAGCCCAACTCCACTGACTAGCTGATGTGGTTAAAGCTCGCCTTCATCACGTACAAGAAGAAGTAGAAAAATCCACCTAGGCCTTGAAGCAAGTATAAGGCATAATCATAGAAAAACACAGAGTTGCAGCACAGGAGAAGGTTTTTCTCCAAGAAAAGTTTGAAGAAGAGAAAGCACAGATGCAACAAGAAAAAGAACAGTTGCTTTCAAAGCAACTCGAAGTGAAAGAAGCAGTCAACAGAGCACTCCACTCTGTAACAGGATTATAACCATAGGTAGAAGACTGAGTCACACTTCAAGTAGAGCAGCTTGTAGAAGCCATCCAGTAGCTACAACAATGAATAGTAGACTTATATATCCACACTGTACTCGACACCCCACGAGATGTAAGGGATCAAAGAGAATCAATTGCTCGAAGCGTAGTTGAAATAATAAAAGTCCTTGCCCTGGAATGCAAGAAATTGAGTGATTGAAGTGCCCAGATGTATGAGCGACTCACTAAGAATCCAGAATTGAAAGCACTAGACTCACAACTATAGGAATCAAAGGAGCAAGCAGAGACAATACAGGCGCAGTTGAATCCCCTGTCAACCGTGGAAAGAATGAAGCGATCCCAAGAGCAGCACGCTACCCAGCAGTAGGTCCACACTACTCAGAGTAGAGTTATGGAAGTAACTCAAAGACTCCAACCTGTACAGGATGAGGCATACCAACTATTCACAAAGATCAAAGGCCAAGGAGAGGAACTGGTGCAAGTCATCACTGCAGCTGAATAGTGCCTAGAGGGACCTATCAATGAAGCAGTCATACAAGAGTTCGTTGAACAGGAGGTCGTAGCACAAAAACAAGTTGAAGTAGCTTGAGGATTTTGAAACAGAACTAATCAGATCATAGTGACTCAGGATGAGTCATAGGTGAGTGTTGGGGGCATGTTGGCCCTTGACCAAGCTTTGAGGATTATTGGTCATGTTTGACCTAATTTTGGGACTTCGACAGGCTTTCGAAGGCTGAGTGCAAGACGAAGTGAAGATCACAGTATCTCGACCTCTTTTAGGGCCCTTTTTGGGATTCAGGATTATGTAATGGGTATGGGATGTTGACCCATGGATTTACCCATGTTTAGGCCTATTTTGTAATGTATAAATAGAAGTCTAAGCAATGTAAGGAAAAGGGGCATCTATGTGATTGAAAGTGCTAAGTGCTAGAGTTGGATCTATGCGATCAAGAGTTGTAAGTGCTTTGTGCATACTGTGTGAGGCTTGCAAGGCTAGTGAAAGTAACTGTAAAAGACTATGTGAAGGCTTGGTGTTTTACCCTAGCTAGAAGAAGGAGGATCTGGCGGAGTGCACACAGATATCCTATCTTCTGCAGAGTAGGACTTTGATGCTATGTTCCTATAAGAAGCTTGACCAAAGATAATAAAGAAGAGAAGAGTTGGTGGACATAGCCCCAGGGTGGGGGTGAACCACGTACATGCCATGTTGCTATGCTTTGTGTGATTTATTGATGTGTTTGTGTGTTTACTTGCTTAGTTCTTTAATATAGATGAATGATAGATAGATCTGTTGATGCTTAGTTCTTAATGATATGGATGTATGTTAGATTCGACTTGTGTACATATGATTAGTTCTTAAATACCTTAGATATGATTGAATATTGTGATATTCTAAGATTAGGATTTAACTGCGCTTAACTAAGAACTGGATATTGATGAATGTTAATTGCTGAGTGCTTTGTTAAATGTTAGAATCATAGAAATGTGTCCCAGCTAAGGTTGTAGACATCCAATTCCTTCATCTACTTCGCAAGTGTTGCCAAAAGGACCGGTAGTTAGGGTTTTGTTGGTGCAATGTTGTAGCGTTGAACCCTGGGTCTGCCCCTATGCCAACATAGTGAAATTCTAGTCGAGGTGGATCGATGGATGGTCAAATTCGAGGTGGATTGACAACAGGTCAAGGGTCAAGGAAGATCAACAACAATTTGAAGATCGAGTTGATTCGACCAGGTAAATTTGAAGTCGAAGGTCGAGGAGGTTCGAAATGCTAAAGGCATTGACAACAAGTCAAAGAGGTCAACTGAAAAGAGGTCAACATGCAGGCATGTGGCATCTGACTGAAGACATAATGAAGGCCGACTAGTAGTCGATTCGTAATCCAAATTGGAGTTTCCTGTAACAGAATCGTGATATTCGTGGGATTAGTATCCAATGATCTACATGGATATGTAACCTCTTTTCAGCACCAAGTATTTAGGGTTTTCCTGTTGTAAATCCTATAAAGAGGCATGTTGTAAGTTTGTAAAGTCTAATCAATGAATCATAGGATAACTAGTATTTAGATAAATCTTTAGATGTATGTTGTTGGTCATGCAGATGTAAGTCGGATTGGCTATAGGATTGTTCTTGTGCGGGAAAGGAGGTATGATGTTTATTATGTCTTAGGTGTGGACCAAGGTTAGACATATAACCTTTTATTCATATTGAATAAGACAACAAGAGAGAAGAACACTCAAGGAATGTTGGTTTTCTCAGTTTGGGTTTCCAGGGTAAAATGTATTTGTATTGTGTGATTTCTTTGCCATTTACATTATTGATTAAATTCATCTTTTCTTATACTAGGTTTAGTGTTGAAGTGTATCTCATTTCTTGACAAGTGGTATTAGAGAAAATTTTATCTCTGACAAGTGGTATCAAAGTTGTGTTATGCTTTGACGCGTGTATCAGATCTTGATTTACCAATCTTGAATCTGAGAGCTAAACCCTAGGTACAATAAGAGTTGTAAGTCATAAATTGTGTTAAATATCATGGTAACGAATGGAAAGAAGTTCAAGAATAGAAATAGAAGAATTAAATGGCCTGAATTTTAAGCTTTGGAAGCTTAAAATGGAAGATGTTCTTGTAGATCGAGAACAATGGACAATAGTTTGTACAAGTACCCAACCAACAGGCATGTTGACAGAAGAATGGGAGAAACTCTAAAGAAGAGCAAGAAGTATGATTCCTCTTTATCTTTAAGATTTTGTACTATTGAATGTCTCAGGTGAAGATTTATCCAAGAAACTATTGGACAAGCTAGGAAGATTATACTAGTTGAAATTGTTGGTAAATAAGTTGTTTCTCAGAAAGAAATTTTATCTTTTGAGAATGAGTGATGGCAATTCGATGACTGATCATTTAAATGTGTTTAATGCCATTTTAAGCCAGTTATTATCTGTGGATATTAAAATCACTGAGGAGGAGAAGTGGATTAGCCTATTATGTTATTTTCCAAACTCTTGGGATAGCTTAGTCGTGGCTATAGGGAGCAATACAACCACACTAACACTAAAAGATGTGGTTTCTTCTCTGTTGTCATAAGAAATGAGAAGAAAGAACATGGAAGGATAAACCAAAGATCATTTAGTGGTGAGAGTTCAACCGATTGAAAGAGATAAAGGAAAATTCTTCCGGTAGAAATTCTAAATCGAAGGGTAGATTAAAATCCTTGGTTTAGTCAATAAGAAGATGTTGGAAATGCGGTAAAGCTGGGAATTACAAAAAGGACTATAAGTCGAGGGTGATGGAAGCCAATACATCATCCAATGAGAAGTATTTGAGTGAGAGAAAGACGACCTTAGATAAGGGAGGTGATATGTACCTAGCATCGATGAATACATAGTCAGATCAAGGTGTTTCATTGATTGACTTAGGAGCATCCTATCATATGAAACCACATAGAGAATTGTTTTGCAAGTATGAAAGATATGAAAGAGGTGGTGTTTTCTTGGGGGACGACTCGACAACCAAAATTATTGGATGAGGAAGAGTTCCACTGATACTACAGAATGACAGGAAAAGAACCCTTCCAGGTGTGCTACACATTCTAGGTTTGGAAAGAAACTTGATATATGTCAGTAAGATGAGTGATGCTCGAGTGCACACTCTGTTTTAGAAGGATTTGCGCAACATGGTCATAGGTACGATTATATTAATGAAAGGAATTTGGATTGGATCCCTATACAATATTTTAGGGAATGTCGACTCGATTGGATTCAACAACATCATTTCTCTTTAAGTTGACTTGACTTTGAATCAACTCGACCCAACTCGGGATGAGTCGGTTCAAACCAACTCAACAAGACATGATAAAATCGACCTGACCATGCTATGGCATGAGAGGATGGGACACATTGGAGAAAAAGGACTTTGATATATGCACAACAAATGTGTTGTTGAAGTTTTTATTGAATGTGGTTTAAAATTCTACTTTTGTGAAAATTTCATATATGGATAAAAAAGTCGGGTGAGGTCCCATCTGGAGCAACAAGGGAAAATGGGATTCTAGAACTAGTGCATAGCGATGTGTTTGGCCTGGTTACAGTGCCTTCACTTGATGGATCCCTATATTATGTCTCCTTCATAGATTAGTTTTCCAGGAAGACATGGATATATTTATTGAGGAATAAATCAGAGGTTTTCAAAAATTTAAAGAGTTTAAATCTCTTGTAGAAAACTAGATAGACAAGAAAATTAAGGTACTCAGAATTGACAACGATGGTGAATTATGTGGAAAAAAATTTGATTAGTTATTCAAGAAGTGTGGCATAGCACGCAAAAATACCACACTATATACCCCACAACAAAATGGAGTTGTCAACAGAATGAACAAAACATTGATGGACAAGGAAAGGAAAATGCTCAATGGTGTTGGGATCACACAAGAATTATGGGTGGAAGTAGTCAACACTGCAAGATATCTGGTGAATATGTCTCCTTAATCAGTGCTATTTGACATGACTCCACATGAGGTATGTTTGGGTAAGAATACTCTAGTTGCACATCTCAAAGTATTTGGATGTGATGCATTTTTTCATGTTCCCAAGGAAAAGAAGAGTGAGCTAGACAAGAAGGTAGTCAAATGTATTTTCATTATATATAAAGAAGGAATGAAAGAATATAAGCTTTGGAATTCTGCATCAAGGAGAACAGTGTACAGTCGATATGTGGTCTTCAGAGAAGTCAGAGGTAAGTCTGAACCTGAGGAAATTTTTTAGATCGATAATAATCCTGAGACAGTGTTGTTTGAGTTGAGGAACGAAGAAGATGATTTAGATGAGTCAGTTGAATTAGAGGAAGAGGTAAAACAACATATTGGGGTGGTAAGGAGTTCAGAAAGAGTAAGAAAAATAGTCGAAAGGTATATTCCACCTGACTTATGTTCCACATTCATGTTAACCACCATCGACAATGAGACCAAGTTAGTTAGTGAGGAAGTCGACTCGACAGAGGGTAAACTATGGAAGGATTCCATGGTCGAAGAGATGGAATCCTTGCACAAGAATGAGACATGGGATTTAGTCAAGTTACCTAGTGGAAGAAATATTTTCAGTAGCAAATGGGTATTCAAGAAGAAGATGAATGTCACAGGTCAAGTCAAGAAGTTCAAAGCTTGATTGGTATTGAAAGGATATTCCCATGTCGAGGGCTTCAAATTAGATGATATTTTTACCATGTTGCAAAATTAAATTCCATTAGAGTATTAATGTCTTTGGATGCAATATTTGATGTGGAAATAGAACATATGGAAGTGAAGACAACGTTCCTACATGGGGACTTTAAAGAATAAATCTACATGAAACAACCTGAAGGATTTGTAGTAAAGGGAACGAAAGAGTGTGTGTGGAAACTGAAAAGATCCCTTTATGGTCTGAAGAAATTTCCTAGGATGTGGTACCATAAGTTTGACACATACATCCTTAGTTTTGGATTTGTAAGAAATAAATTTGATCACTGCATATATACCAAGGAAGAATGTGGGTGTTTCATATATGTATCTTTGTATGTCGATGACATGTTATTGATTGGAAACAACATGGATGCAATAAAGGATGTGAAAAAGAAGTTATCCTCCAAGTTTTACATGAAGGATATCATTTCAACTAACTTCATTCTGGGAATGGATTTAAGATAGACCGAGTCTCTAGAAATATTTGGTTGAATCAGACGAAGTATGTTGAAATAGTTCTGAAATGTTTCAACATGCAGGATTGCAAACCGATGAAGGTGCCAATTCTCGTGGGAGCAAGGCTAACTTTTGAACAGTGTCCAAAGACATAGGAAGAAATAGAGGACATGGCACATGTTCCCTATGCAAGTGTTTTTAGTATTCTAATGTATGTGATGGTATGTACTTGACCAGACATTTCCCATGCAGTACAATTGTTGAGAAGGTACATGTTGACACCTGAAAGGAAGCACTGGACAATTGTCAAGAGAGTATTCAAGTATCTGTGTGGCATGAAGCACTATGATATATGCTACCAAGGAAGACCTGGAGGTGACAATGGTAAATTAATGTACATGGTTTTGTCGACGTCGATTGGGTTGGAGATCTAGATCGACGGAGGTCGACCAATGAATATGTATTCAAGATGTTCAGTGGAGCAATAATCTGGATGAGTAAGCAACACACGGTCGTAGCCTTGTCAGCAAAAAGATTCAAATACATGGCAGCCACTCATGGAAGTAAAGAAGAAGTATGTATGCAAAGGCTATGTTCAGGAATCAGGTTTGAGCAAAGAGCTATGAAGGTAAGTTGCAACAGTCAAAGTGAAATATTTTTGGCAAAGAACCCTGCTTATCATTCAAAGACCAATCACATTGATGTACAATACCATTTCATGAGATACATGGTGGAAAGTAACAAGGTGCTACTAGATAAATTAGACACATTGGAAAACATAGCAGACTTGTTGACCAAGTTTGTGAGTGTTGTGAAGTTTTCTTGGTGCAGAGAGGTAATGGGCATTGCAACCCTAGGTCTGTGAATGAAATTTCAAGAATATAGTACTTTCAGAAAAGAAGACAACAAGTGGGAGAATGTTGGTCTTTTATATTCTCTACAGTTAAAGTATAGTTGAGGTGGATCGATTGATGATTGAAGTCGAGGTGGATCGACAACAGGTCGAGGTTCGAGCTAGATCAACAGTAAGTCGAAGGTTGAGGTGATTCAACCAGGTAAAGTTGAAGTCAAAGGTTGAGGCAGTTCGACATGGTAAAGGCATCGAAAAAAATTCTAAGAGGTCAACCGACAAGAGGTCTATAGGGGGGCATGTGGGGACTGACTGAAGACTAAATGAAGGCTGACTAGTATTTGACTAGTAATCCAACTTGGAGTCAACTATAACAAAATCTTGATATTCACGAGATTTGTAGTCAATTATATGCATGGATCTGTAACCATTTTTGGGCACCAAGTATTTAGTATTTTTCCTATTATAAAGCCTATAAAGAGGCATGGTGTAAGGCTATAAAGGCTAATCAATGAATCATAAGATAGCCAGTATTTAGAGAAATATTTAGATGTAGGTCGTTGATCATGCGTATGTAAGCAGGATTTTCTACAGGGTTGTTATTGCGCAGGAAAGGGGGTATGATGTCGATTTTGTCTTAGGTATGGACCAAGGTTAGAGATGTAACCTTTTATTCATATTGAATATGAAAACAAGAGAGGAACTCTCAAGGAATGTTAGTTTTCCTGATTTGGGTTTCCAGGGTAAAATATTTTTGTACTGTGTGATTTCTTTGTCATTTACGTTCTTGATTAAATTATTATTCTCTTTTGCTAGGTTTAGTGTGGAAGTGTATCTCATTTCCTGAAAATTTAGTGCACTTCCTGAATGTTTGCTTGAGATGTAGGTTTTTGTCATCAGACCTGAAGAAGACAGTTGTATCATCTAAATAGATAACAATAAATTTTTCCTTCTCTCCTATGAATGCAATTTCCATGGCCCTTTGAAAGGTTTATTCTACATTCATTAGGCCAAAGGGAATTTTATCATACATAAAAGTACCCCAGGTTGTATTGAATGTTGTTTTATCCCTATCTTCTTCATGCACTAATACCTGGTTACATCTAAAAAAGACATCAATCATTGAGATTCTTTGGGAACCAACAACCCTTTGCAGAATGTGATCCATCATGGTTAATGTCTAATTATATTTTAAAAAACATATGTTGAGGTTTCTAAAGTCCACACAGAGTCTAATTTAACTAGTTTTCTTTCTCACAGGTATTATATTTGCAATCAAGTCAGGATATCTCAATGACATAATTATCTTTGCATCCAACAGTTTCTTCACTTCCTTCTCAATCACAGGAAGCAACATATGATTAACATGCATTAATTTTTTCTTAAAAGGATTTGTGTTCTTATTTAGAGGAATTATGTGTTGAATGATGCTAGTATCGTAGGTTTTTAAGTCTTCATATATCCAGGAAAAAAAATATGAAAAATATTTCATCAAATCAACATATTTTTTTCTCACTTCATCATGAAATGATTTTAACAAATTAACAAGTTTAGGTTCTGACTCAGTCCCTATGTTGCAGATAATTAATTTCTCCTCTGAACACTGAATCGAAGGTTTTAGAAAAACATCATTGTTATCAAACAGTCTTTCTAATGGGACTAGGCCTTTAGGAATATGATTTCCTTTTAGCTCAATTATTTCATGATTTGCAATCATATTCATAAAATTGTTGTCATTTTTATTTTCTCCTACATATTCATCTTGATCTATGTGAGATGCAGAAAATTCCCTTATCGATTCTAAAAACATCTTTAATTCCCAATCATCACTAAAAAGTTGCCAGTGTTTGACATTGTCTAGGATTGAGGGCATATGGCTTAATTTGAATTCATACATTATCTTGGGATTCAAGGAAGTCATGAAGTTGATCATTCTTAATGCCAATGAATCTACCTACTCATCTAAAACTTCTTTGAACAAATGTAATGTTGAAAGACAAAAATAAATTCTCAACCATATCCCATACCTCATTTATGTACTGCTTCAATCTTAGTTGCTTGGTCTTATATATATTTTTAACTTGATGAATGACTAACTTTGAGTCACCAAAAACTACCAATTTTCCAATTCTCATGTCTTTAGCAGCTCTTAACTCGAACAACAGAGCTTCATATTATGCAATGTTATTAGTGGTTTCAAATTCAAGCTTATATGATAAATATATAACATCCTTGGAAAAAGAAATAATCACAATCCCAACACCAGATCCTTCTCTATAATATGAGCCATCAAAAAAAATTTCCCACATTATATTTTCCATACCTTTTGCATGCTTACAAGCAAGCATGTTATAATAATTTACCAGTTATGGAGAATCATCATTGATGTGTAAGATAGAGGAACCAATTTCAACATCAACTACATAAATAGGGTGGTTCCCTAGTTTATCATGGTCACTGACTATATAAGTTATCCAAACTTCTCTGTATAAATTTGTGTGCTCTCTATTGGAAGATTGGTTGTTGTCATTGATGTCAACCCTAGTCATGGGCTTTGGACCACAAGATTGATGAAGGTATTTGGACATGAAGGAAAATGCACATGTAGATACAAGACCCATGAATGGATAGTATACATCATGTTGTTTCCAGTGGTATGTGACACATCATGTGGATCCTCATGGTTGAGGAAAAATGAATTTTTGAATATGACAAAGTGAATTGAAGAAGGAAGTACATGTAGGCCCTGAAGATAATTAAAGAAAAGAATTACAAAATAAGAAAGTGTCAGGTCGAACCTAATGTAAAAAAGAAGTGACATAAATGGTATAAATAAATATCATTATACATTCATTTGATACACAAGTCAAATTTCAAAGGAAATCAGAAGTAAAGAAGGTCAGATTTCAAGGGAGGATGAAGTCTTTTGGTGATGTGTTCTAAGGTATGTTATTTTCAGGTCATCTTACCATTTTCTCTATAACTTGTTTTCTAGAATGATTCAGATGGTGAAATTGCTATGGTATTGAGAATACATATCAAGATACCTGTGGTAAAAGTTTCAAATCTTGATTCGATATAATTATGGAGATACACTCTGTGGAAGATAGGGTTTTTGACCAGTCCTGAAGCTAGTCAATCAACAAGTGTTTTGGGTAAAACAATCATACCTTATTCATAGAGAATCAAAATGAAGTGGGACAAATTGAATTGGAAAGAGTACGTACTTTATTTTCTTGTGTATGACTTTTAGAATCTGATGTTAAATATTGAGCGTGGGGCATGTTGTACAAGTTAGGTCTCTGGAATAAACCAGAATTGAACAAGGTCTACCATTCTCTCTATAACTTCTTTTTGGGGAGGATTCAAGGAGTGAAACTTGGAGAAGTTTCATAGAATACATTGAGTAATATTATCTATAGGATCAGAATATTCCAAGAATTGAAGAATTGCAGAAATTGAAGAAGTCTCAGGAAGCATTATCAATATCTATGTGATGGTTGGTTAATGGTGATAATTTAATGTAAAGTTTTATTATCTCTCATATATTCTTGGGTGGAAGGAAGGGGAAAGGATGGAGAATTCAACTCTCTCTTGATATTGGAGGATTGTATCTTCCTCTTGGAAGTTTATCCCTCCCTTTACATTTGGAAGTTGTAGACATCTTTGGAAGTCATTACTTCCCTTGAACAATAACTATTGATTATTTCTCATATATTGTGCATGGTGTATTGTGGTGTATTGATGTAACTCTTATACCATTGTTCATTTATCATTGGATATAATTGAATGATATAAGTATAATTTTAAAAAGGTTTTAAATTGTACTTGATACTGATTCACCCCCCTCTCAGTATCAACAATTGGTATCAGAGCAGGTTACCTTCAGTACAGTTTAACCACTGGAAGGAAGATCTTAT